>CABFOW010002178.1:0-21482 GCA_902141385.1 Timema californicum
TACCTATATTACTTTAAAGAAAAATTACCTTCATCCATGACTTTTTACATAATTTAGATTATTCCAAATCAATACATTACAGGAGTCATCCCGAAACCAAGCCATACCAACCAAACAGATGTTGTCTGTTGGTTAAGATATGCCAACTTCTACAGATTTAGGGTATCATGTGGTTAGGACAATGCACCCTCCAGCTGTTAATCTCACTTTTATAGATCAGAGACGCTAGTTGTTTATTCAAGTAACTCCTCATTTGTCCTCACAAGGCTGAGTTGACCCCGTTCCAGACCCATTGCTTCACAGATAAAACTGGAAGCACAAAGGACCTCTGGATCTGTAGACAGGAACTCTGAGCACTAGACCTTATACGCAGTCAGTTACTATGTATTTACTTTAAAACATTCTTAATAAATACATACATCAACGAAATGAATAAGTTATTCAACATAATAATTACTATATGCCTATGGAATATATTCTATAAATTAAAATATTGTATCGAGTTGAGAAAATGAGATTATCGAATGATTGGTTTGTCGTTAGTATTCTCATAGTTACTCGCTGTATTGTTAAAGAACAAGTGAAAATCTCTATGTATATGTGGGCTTATTTGGAATTGGAAACTAAACTAATATAGCTGAAACAGTTTTGTAAGTGACTCATCATGTCTTATCTTTAATCTTGGATTTAAATCTTGTTTTTAAGTTTAAATTATGGATATGTCATTGTTACTATCGTATGGTTTTACAGGCATGTTCTTATTGCTGTTTAACAGCACCTCTTTGTTGTAATCTGTTAACTTTTTTTAAACTTTCTTGAGCAACGCGTACCAGAAGGACCACGTGTGGAATTTCACCGATGATACATTTTTTTGGCCATGACGAGAATCAAACCTGGGGTCCTTAGTTAAGCCAAGACTTTGGACCTTGGATAGATAAATATACCATATATGACATCCTAACTTAATTGGATAAGCAATACACTAAATTATTTCTGAACCAACTGATTATATCAGCACAAGAATTATAAGCTAACTTAAATCTAGAACACTGGATAAACACAACATCCAGCCCCCGGCCGTTAATTCATCACTGTGCACGGGTAGACCCACATTTCACCAATGATACATTTTTTGGCCATGTCAGAAATCGAACCCAGGACCCTTAGATCAGTAGACAGATACGCCACCGACTGAGCTAAGGTGACGGACTATAAAATAACAAACTAGTTCAATAGTCTCAAAGTATTTAGATTATATTGCGATCGAGTGTTCCTCTAACTTGCTAGTTAGTGAACAGAGGGTATTATTTATAAACACATAAAAAAAAGTATAAATTTGCTGCCAGTTGGTTGGTCAGAACGGCGATATTACGTGTCATTGTCGACTGAAACATCGGGTTTAATATCCCCTAGACAAGCCCCAAGAACACGACCCTCCCCTTTTATTAAACTCAGGGGTGACGTCACGTGACCCCGCACGTGCTCGCCACCCTCCAGCCACGTGACTTCTTAGACTTCACTACGCAAATGAGGACGACGGCGATTTAGGACTTAACTGAGCGGCTGTGGGGAGAAAGGGTCCGGATGTAGCTCCAAGCCCTACTTTGGGCAGATCGCACGCACTCTCCAACTCGACAGCTGTGAGAGCAGCTAGGTATGAAACAATGGTTCTGGGTGAGTCACTTCATTAAGAAGAGTGTTATCAAACACTGTAGAGGCTTACTTAGGATGAAGCCAAACTGATTGAAACAGTTTTGAACCGCTCCATTCTGTTCCGTTATGGTTTTCGAACTGTTCACACCATTGCATACACGCAGGACAAAGGTAACTAGAGTCCAACTATTTACATGGCTGAAGAGCCTTATCTGACATCTAAAAAAGCTACTAGATCCACTTTCACGTAATCATACGTCAAATGCCCTCTTCACTGGTTGAATGGCGTCACTCACAATATACTGAACTCCCGATCACGAAGAGGTCGAGGTTGGGTGTACTATACTGGAGATGTTTTTTCCTAAATGGCTTTTCACTAAAGTTTCACGCAAGTGAGAGTACATTTCCTCAAAACTCTACCTAACTCAGAAGTGTAAATAGGCGGATATCCCGAACCGCTAGTGAGATGTTGTGCACCCAAACATACATTTGTCAAGTCGTGTGATCTGCAGCTGTTTCTTTTGATAAAGATTTACGGCAACATTTTGTATTTTTTTAAGTTTCTTTCAAACAAAATACTACAATGTCTATCTCACAGAATGAAATAACACAGTAATTAAAATATTATTGCTAATATGTGTCAATAGATCGCAAACGAAATGAATGTATCGCGATCCTTTTATAATAGCGTTAATATTGTACTTATAATACTGACTATAACTATTTACTAGCATAATACTCGTTTAAAAATCAGTGGCTTCCTTTCTGTCGTATAATGTGTTTGTTTCACTCACTGTCATTTTGTTAGACAGTGATAGTGAATGGGAATTATATTGTAGTGATCCTCAGAGTCTGAGAGGTGCATTTCAATTAAAGACTCTATAGATCGCTCTAGGGCTCCAGTAATGGAGTTTTTTTTTAAATAGCAGATGAAATATTTATTCCAATCGTGTGGAGCTGTTCCTAAATTTAAGATTTCAGTTTAAACAACATTTTTGAATATACTTTTTCGTTTTTTATTGGGGAGAGGGGGGGGGCATGTTAATATCCGGTCACACAGTATTCCTCTGCTCTTTATGGTTAAGGGCTACCTGCCTGCAAAATTTAAGCTTCCAAGATTTTTTTTGCCTTTGAGATATTTTCGACTTAGTTTTCTTTAAAGAAAATGTATATCCCGTCTAAGGTTTGTGATTAAATGCTTTACAGTCCCTGTTTGACTAGCTAAAAAAAATGGATTGTATTTTTCCAATCTAAAACAAATTTTAAAAAATTTGCTATTCTGTGTCCCAATTGACTTTATTTCCCAATAGCATGTGGTGTAGTACTCGCTTGGATTCAACCGTTTCGAGAATAAGATGATGTTTCAATATATTTACATCAGCATAACCCTTAGAGATTTACTATTTAATCAATTTTTACTTACGGAAATTTATTTTACATTATTGATAGCGTCGCTAGATAGTCACGGCTCATTGCAAATAAACGATCATATTTTTGTAGGATTATATATTACAGATATAAACCTGACTAACAGTATTAGTCCGACAAATTAAGACAAGCTAAATATCAAATTAAGTTAAATGACAGTAAATTCCTATAAGCGTAATTAGCTAGAGAATGTTACATTTTTTAATGAAACCTAATTTTCAATAAGTTACTTAGACCCGCTCCAGTGGTCGCGTGTTCTAACACGCTGTTCTCGCAGTGAACTGGACTGCCGATTACGAGGAGATCGCGTTTTGAATCTTGGTCGGGTGTACTTGGGCTGGTTTTTACTAAATAATTTTCCTTTCTCTCTCTCTCTCTCTCTCTCTCTCTCTCTCTTCCTATGCAAATGCGGGTAAACTTCTAAATATAATTTTCCTTGTACCTAAAACAATGAGCGTAATTAGTTCTACATAAGTGTATAACCCTAACGGGAGAGTCCAGTACCTTAGCAGCAAAAATCAGCCGAATCGTGTAAAATGTGATACCAACTCGCCATTTGTCACAGTGAGAGTTAGTACCATAAATATTATTTCTGATATTGATCCCAAAAATGGAACCACTGTATTGGCCGTATGACTTCATGAAACAAAATGGCCGCATCTTAGAGCTACTGTGGTGAAAAACCCCATTATTAGGCATCCAGCATATCATTTTTAATGTTTTGCAGGCCAAGGATTTCAAAAATGACACTTGTTTTGCATTACGGGGAACTATAAATGTGTTTCATTACAATACTGTACTAACAGTGCATTATTTTTTTGCAGATTGATCAATGTCTACGGGAATCACTATAAATGTGTTGTATATCAAATACAAAATAAGCATTACTTTATTCCATGTTGATCGATCTCTAAGAGGATCAGCTGTGAATGTGTCGCATTGTATTCAAGTACTATTTAAGTGTTATTTAATTGCAGGTTAATTGCTGCCTAATGGGTGATTTGTATGAATGAAAAATGTCAGCGAAAATAAAATGTGAAATTGTAGAAATAAATGAAACATTAATAAGTAGACAGAATATTAGTATTGAGATGGACTGTAATCTGTGTGTGTTGTGTCAGGAAGATTTACCTGAGCCCTTGGTATGCCCAGCTAAAAGCGAACACCCTGGCAAAGGAATTGTGTGCAAAAGTTCGTGTGAAGATCTTGCAGCTTTTGAGTTATCAAAGCGACTTCCATCCTGCATTAAGATTGGCTTGTTAAAACATATATTTTTGGGCAAAATAATTAGATATACCCTCTTAAAACTAAACGATGGTTTGTATACATATTTTACAGGTCGTGTCCATGAAGACAAATATCAAAGTTTATGTGAAAATATTATCAAACAAACTGGTTGGTTAAATAAAATTTAGATTTATTTCAGGTGTATGGACAATAATTAGATATAAAGATGTATTAATGTGGTATGTTTAAAGTCTTTTGAAAACCAGTTATGTGTTATCTCCCAGATGGATCCAGAAGTGACGCTTATAAAATTCAACATGGATTACCTTTTGTTATTTACCAAAAGTTTATCAATTATGGGTTAATTAGCCCTTTAGATTTAAGCTCCTTTCAAAAAGGAATAAATATCCACCGAGATGAGTACTTTAGCCATACATGAATGTGAGGTTGTCCTCCCTCCTCAAAAGATGATAAGCTGGAAAAGATCAATTTTGATTTTGATTCCGCTTCGTTTAAATGGTTGAGTCATAGCAAACAAAAAACCTCGTACCGAAACTGCTGGTTCTGTGGTTGATACCTTGGCAGGTTTACTAAAGATATACACATACTTCATTTCCAAAATATGTTCTCCTTCAAATGTCGGTGTTTCTAATCCTGAACTCAAGAAAATACTGGGTTTTGTGCAGTGGCGTATTGTCTGGGTATGCTAGTCCTGCACCGCATACCCAAAATGATATGGTCTAGTTATTTGTTTAATTCAATGCTGTCTGTGTGAACTGTGTAAACACTAATATTTAAATTGTTAATAAATATACATATAATTAATTATAAATTTTAAAACTAGTATTGGTTCATATTCCAAGAATACTGTGTTTTAAGTAATTCTTCTTACAAAAGGTTCTACTTTGTACAATAGGAAACACAGGGCTTGCTACTTGAAAAACGCAAGACAAGCTAGGGAGGCTCTAATGACCTTGCCAAATGTCTAGGGGGTGGCAACACATTCCTTTCCGCTCACCCATAAGCAATTGGCCAATGAGCTCGGATTTTCACAACTCAGGTCATGCTGTTCCTGTGAAGCAAGCTAAGCATTGTGCCAGCTATTGAAAAAAAATATTCAATATTACAATGTTTATTTAGTAAGCTAATTTAGTATAGTTAAAGTAAAAATACATAAAATAAATATATAATTAGTTGTAAAATAATAGTGTACGTAACAAGCTTTAAATTATACACTAATTAAATATATTGATTTATGTTCAGTTATTCTAGTCACATGTATTATCATGTATGTGACAAACACATTTAACCATTCTTTCAAATTTAAGTATTTCAGCACTGATAGAGTAAGGCGGGTGACGAGACTACTTTAGGCTGCGGTAACTTTGGATGCACGCTTGCGCAAGTATTAGGTTGCGCAAGCGTGCGCAAGTAGCTTGCGCGTGTACGAACTGGTCACATTGGTTGCAACTAGGTGCAAGTAATCACTCCAGCAAGCTGTCAAGATGGAGTCATCGGACGAAGAAGAATTTGTGTTGGAAAATGGTGTGTTGAAATTTTTAATGATGGATGAAGAGCCGTTTAGGTAAGAATGGGTTAACGATTATTTTATGAATAGAGATGATGATGGAGAATATAGTGAGTTCTAAAAACTGAAATTCAGTGTATGCTGGCTAATGTAGACGTGATTCTGAAATGTGTGTGTTTGTTGCATAACATTGTTATTGATAGAGAAGGCAGTGCAGAAGTGGATAGTTATGTTGCACAAAACCAAACACAGCTCCTTCGAGACTACCGGCCAAATGATGACTTGCGTAGATACAATAGAGCAACTGAAAAGGCAATTAAAATCGGAGATTCTTTTAAACACTACTTCAATACCAAATAACCCAAACATTGTTCAAACTTTCATAGGCGAATTACTAATAATGAAGAATAACTATTCAGTAGATAATTATATTATTTTGTGATTTTTGTGATGGTTAAAACAATAATAATGAAGTTGAAATAAAGTTTTTTCGCCGTTTTTCAAATATATCATTACTAACTTGGAATATCCAATATGGTTCCTATCTCACCCACAGTTTCTTTATAATGTCTCTGTTGCTATGGTTCTTATAAGAGGCATCCAAGATGGTCCTTCTTGCTTCAACGCATATTATTAGCATATCCATTTCCATCGTAAACACAAACACACATGGACGAAACTATCACATCTTGAATTATTATTATTATTATTAGCACCGCGTCTTACTACCCGTTCGGGTTATACGCACTTACGCTAATGTGTAATGGTAGGGTGATTGTGAGATGAAAATGAAGGACCTACAGCTTAACGTGGAATCCGAACCACGGTGGAGGACTGGCATTCCCCACATTCACAAGATGTCTTGTCAGAGGTGAACGAAGGGTTTGGTAATTAGATAAACTTGTGCCGGGACCGAGGATTGAACCCCGGGCCCCAGCACATAAGTCTGACACCTTACCCCCTAGACTGCCAGGTCACTCATCACCTCTTGAAAACAAGGGAAATAAAATAACTCTCACGTCGATACAGCAAGCGTGCATGAAGAAACAAATTTATTTGATCCGCGGCAAGCTTGTACAAGCTTGCGCATCCAGTTCGCACTCAGTGTGACCAGCTCGAGCACGCGACCACTGGTTTAGATGGGTTTACTCGAATTTTGTTTCTTCATGCAAGCTTGCGCACGCTCGCGCATACAGTTTACTTGCGCAAGCTTGCATCCAAAGTGACCGCAGCCTTAACCGTTGTTGACGGTAATTCTTGTTTTTCTTTAGTAGAAAGGATCGTGGAGTTTTAATAGTGTTCTTTTAGTTTTTGTTTTTACATTAACGACTTATTTAGTCATTGCTATTTTATATAAATATACCTCAAAGAATCCCAAAAGTCAGGAGTGTTAGTTTAAAATTTCAAGATGATTTAGAAGGAAAAGGTAAGATAAAATATATTTTCTTATAATTTACATAATAAGGCCGAGCATATTTATGAATATTAAATACTTTTATAAATAATTTTGATTAGTTTTATAGTAGTTAAGTAATTTAAATAATGCAAATGGTATCGAAGCTATTATTTATGTTTTTTTCAATTGTTAATTTTGTGTGTAACGGTAAACATTTTAATACTAGGCTTAAGTCTGAAGCCTGGTCTTAAAATGTGGCATGTACATTTGACACATCTTCAATGTTAGTTATACTTAATATTATTTAAATTTCTATTAACATTATTTGTGGTGTTGGGGAAAGAGGGGGAAGGGGGTCAAATACCCTGTTTGCTCCTCTTCCTCTTGGGTGCACCCTTGCTTACAGCAAAAGATATGTGTAAATATCTTAGCAATAAACCAATGACGTAGCGATAGAGTATTAATAGTCCGAGATAATTTCCCCTATGTTAGTCAGAGTTTACGCATCTAAATAACTTCTGGAGCATAAATTCTCAGGTTGGGAGACTCGTTTGTTTCCAAGCAGCATTGTGTGAGATAAGTTAGGCTTTATAAAATAGTTTTAATTGCAACGTGAGTTGGACAATCCACCTGATTCCCTCTCACCAAGATCTGATGGACGCTTGATCGATGTATCACTTCTTTTTACTCTTATTATGATTGTTTGCTTTGAGTATTGCTGTGTGCTTTTAATTACACCAGGCTAATTGAATAGGATCTGTCTCTCATATGCATTCAGAAATATGCCCATACCACTCTTAACCCCCGACATTAATATCTACTTAAATTTATAACCATTTAGATATCATTACAATTTTAGGACCGCCTATGTGGTCTAGTGGTCATAGGTTCTGGCTACGGATCTAGAGGTCCCGGGTTTGATTCCAGGCGCGTCCAGATTATCTGGGAAGCAGTGGGTCTGGAACGGGCTAGATTCAGCCTAGTGTGGATAAATAAGGAGCTACTCAAATAAAGTAGTAGTGGCTCTGGTATAGAAAGCTGAGCTTAATGGCTGGAGTCATCGTTGTGCTGACCACATGACACCCTCTATCCGCAAGAGTTGGCACTAATTCGCCAAACAGTTTGGTAGCTACTCGGTAGGTATAGCCTGAATGTGGGATGACACCATGGAGTTACTTTTATTACATTTTGAGTGAATGGTAAACATCGTTATGGATAAATAAAAGAAGAGAGGATATGGGAGTGGTAGAGAGGGGGCTCAAAATTTCCTGAGATAACATACAGTTAAAGGGAAATAATAAATGTTCGAGAACCACTGTTTTATATGAACATATCTTAAAATACATCCCTTGAAATAATCCCTTGACGTTCTTGGACAACGGTGGTTGAAGGTCCTCGGCCCCCAAATCTCCGGTGCAACTTTTAAAGTACAGCATACCTATTAATTTTTCTCAGAATATGCCACTGGTTTTATATGACTTTTCACTTCCACAATTAGTTAATACACCATTCTTAAACAGATTTTCTTATCAGAGTCCACGCATTGCATTCTGGTATTGTCTTCCTCGATCCAGATAGTCATAGACCCAATATTCGGTAGTCAACTTATTAATTTATTTTATAGATGGCCAAAAGTTATGTAACTATTATAAACATAACAAATCTTTTTACAACAATATTAACTAACACATCTATAAATTTTCATCTATAAAGGCTGAAAGTTTATTTAAAACATCTTAAATATAACAAATCATATTGCAATATATATTATTATTAATGACAGAGGTCGTAAATAAATAGAAATTGATGTCAATAGAACTGACCAAACTCAATGCCTATGAGATAATCGTGGTTTCATTCATGTTATAACAACTCTAAGAAATCAGTGGAAATTACAAGACCATCGTGATCACTTCCAAAGCACCTCGATACAACGCGCGGACAAGTTAGTAAAATAACTACGTTAGTACAGTAGAGCGTCGGAAATCCGAACGTCAAAAATCCGGAGCGTCGCAAATCCGGGTCGGCGGTGAGAGCAGGTAGGGGAGGTAGTGGAAGGTTTCCTTGAGAGTTCAACGACTTAGCCAGTCACCTCTCCTTGGTCACGTGCTCGGCTCAATTCTGTGCTATCATTTACAAACTTTACAGCAGTGGTGATAATGGAAGCAATGTAAAAGAGAGTGACGACGATGAAGAAATGGATGCTGAAGAAGCTGCCGGTCCTTCACTCTCAGACCTCTATGAAGCATTCCAGACAGCTATGAACTGATTAGAGGGGCAACCTGAGAGGACGGCGACACAACTCTTACTTCAGATTGAGAGACGTGGCTGCAAAGAAACGTGTATGTCAAGTCTTGTACAAAAAACAATTAAGGAATTTTTTACCCAGTAAGTTTCCATTAATTACTGTAGATTCTTGGGGTTTTTTTTCTAATAAGTATTGTAGAGTTACTAATCTAAATTACATAATGTGCATATTCTTATTCAATATACTTTATTAAAATATTTTGTGTACTGTATTTTTCGAGCTCTTCACTCTCTATTTTGCAATACAGTAGACTCCCGAGCGTCATGTGTCCTCTAGTCAATACATTGCATATGTATACAATTATTGAAAGCACATTTGAAAATCCGGACAATTCAGTAATCCGGATGGGCCCCGGTCCCGATCGATCCGGATTAACGATGCTCCACTGTATTAATATTAAAACTTAAAACATTTAAAACACATAGTCATTATTATTATTATTATTATTATCACATTTAAAACTAAAAACAAACCCGAAAAGAAAAGAAAAAGATTAAATACTAAATAGTTTCCCACGTCAGGCGAGTGACTCAAGCTGCTCTTGGCGGCCTTTCGGTGAAACAATCCATCTTCTGTTATTGGATTATCTTCGGGTTTGAAAGCCATGTTTGTTACAATATTTTTTAATTTCATGTTTTAAAACTGTAAACTAGTATAAAATAAAGTTGGGATTCAAATATATTGTTGCTTAGTATTAATTTTTACTAAATTCTGAAGACTAGTAAATATTGATGGTAAATGTTTATATAAAGCTATAGCATGTTTCATACACAACAGCGTCCAGAACTCGTTATATCCTTCCCCATAGCGTGTGGTGCATATATCAAGATCTGATCCACACGACCAGAATAGGGGAAATCCACTCAGATACTGGCTGATATATATAGGTTCCATTAATGAGCGCAAACCCCGTGGGACGCGCTCCGGGCGGCTTCTTCTAGCCACGTGGCCGGATCCAAGATGGCGACCAGCTGCACGTGCCAGCACTGGCTTTATTAATGTTTACATAAACTACTCACACAATTAAATGAAGGTCTGAAAAATATACAGGTTCAGAAATAGTCTAGTAGCACGATTAGACTAGGATGCGGTTAAAAAATCTTGAATGAAATAGTATATTTGAATGACTCCCTTTCTTTATTATTAATGCATAATGTGCTACCATACGAAGTCCATCTCGATCAATAGTTTGAGGATACGGAGTTGAACGTAAAACCACGACCCCCACCTTCCTTGACATGCAATAATTGTGTAGTAATTATAGTTTACAATTAATCTTCTAGAATATCAATATAAGTAGGGTTAGAGCACGCACTCCCCACCATTCGCTATCAGAATTCCCAACGTCATTCTTTCTATTTAGTTTAGAGATGGGCAGTAGAGTTCACTGTTGGAAACATTTGAAAGTGATTCAGTTCACTGAATTGAGTAGTTAATTTATATACAAGATCAATAGTTCACGAACTACTTCTTGTAGTTCAATCGTTCACGACATTTATTGTTCGCGACTGATAGAAATACACACGACCGATCTACATCTTTCAGTCCTCCACCAATCCGCGAACTACCGCATGCAAGTGAGTTTGTATTTCCCCCTCAAATCGCTAGTTATATAGTAGAGATCTGACGTCTGGGTAAGGTTTTAAAAGTATGAAAAATTTTGCTCACGAATCAAGAACGTGTTATTTTTGTCAAAATAACCACGATAAGCCTAAAAACCAAGCAAAAGATACTTAAATAAAATAAAAAACATATTTTTGATCAGAAAAATAATACTTTAAAGTTAAATTAGATTAGTTACAACAGTACCAGCTGTTAGATTAATGCTAGTTTTGTGGGGTGCAGCTATATTATTTTCCTCTATTAGCCTATATCCTAACGACCACCCGTGCCACTGATATTATAGATATTAGGACATGGATATCCACTAAATATCCGAAGAGACCCCTCGAAGGGCTTTCTGCTACACTGTCCGCAGACTCTGAGGCTTTTTACAGTGCAACCACTGATACCCATCGGGACCGGAACCTTTTCTCCGGACATAGACCGAGGTCCATGAGTGCCATCCCGGGTACTAGGGCACCCTAAAAAAACAGTACCAGCTCTTCCATGCCAGCCTGCCTTGGGTTACTTGAGAGAAAAAAAAACTTCACTGGGACCTTATGGAGGTAGTAGTGGGCTCCTCCTGGTGATCGCCCAATCACGAGTCAGGAGCTCAACCTCCGAACAGCCGTCTCCTCAAACTTTCGCTCCCAATCCCCAGTTCTTTCTTTGAATTCACTATTGCTGCCGCCCCCCAGCACTGTTGAGACCGACTGCCCGGAGTTGCCCAGCGGGGACCTCGAGGGGGTGCCTTGACCAGCTATCCCCGCTACACGGGTAAGCACTACCAACCACTTAGTGTGTGTCGAGAAGGCTCCCCTCCTCACACACAGATGGCCTTGTCGGGGTCTTAGCTATGCCGGACCCCTATGTCCGTCACATTGCCCAGGGGCTGGCCCGTGGAGGTGCCCGAACTGGATTTTTAGAGATCTGTCAGTACCGGAAGGTGGCAAAGACAGTCTAGTGCTCGTTTATATGAAACGTGTGTGGGCCCAGAGTGCGTCCCGGCCGCTAGACATTGGGCTGGTGCCTTTACGCCTGAGCACCATGGCCTACAGATATTAGGACACACAAAAGGTGAGACGATAGAACTGAAGGATATATGTTGAGAACCACCTCCTTCAGTAATTCGAATGCTTCGAATGCAGTGGACGCAGTACACTAAATAAATGCTATTTGTGCGATGCGTGCTGTCAGTCCGATGCGGGCTACTACACGCATACCTTAATTGTTCGTACTTTGATCGAGTGCACAGGGAGATTTTTGAAAAAATAATAAAAACATTTTGTGACTAGCTCATTTTTATTTATTATTTCAATTATTTAAATAGTATTCTTCTTTGTTACTCTCTTGTCTGCTTTGTATGATAATGAACTACTTAACTCTATTGGCCGATGCATATCACGGGAGAGACCTGCTGACGTCAGATTTTGTAGGTCCGTGAAGCTGGCAGCACTACTAACGGCACAAGCTATGAGACCTATGGCAGTATTTACAGTAGCCCCGTGGCTTCTTTGGTGCTGACTGACGGCTCACAGCTGACTTCTGACAGTCAACATTTAGGTATATACCTAAATTTTGACCGTTAGAAGTGACAGCTGCTAAACACATGTTTTTGCAGATCATATGGTTCGGCGTAGGGATACATAATTTGGTCTGGTAACTTTTCAAAGCTGTCAGCTGTCAGTCAGCACCAAAGAAGCCATTGGGCTACTGTAGTTCTGAATTTCGCCACAAGAATATCTCACTCCCATAATTTGTGCCGCGTTAGTTTTCATGAAGATACCGCAGAGCATTGGGTTCTACTTACTTGTAGCCGCACCCAAAAGGAACAAATTAGTAGACCTAAACCCAATTTTAGTGCTGAATTTGTGGAATAAGAATACTTTATTCCCATAATTTGTACCACTATAGTTTTCGTGAAAACACCAAAAATCCGCTGGCAATGCTCTAAACAGCACTAATTCCAAAACCTATACAATATATTAATGTTAAGATAATTCTACTCTCATAATGTGTGCCGCCATAGTTGTTATGAAAACGCCTTAAAATAATAAGGTGTGCTAACACCAAGATGTATTGTCCCACCATCACTTCAAGGACAACCCTCATCTATTCCCACCTGTAAACACCATGACGTCACACTGGTTTCAAACTGAAGTCAACAATAGTATTATTCGAGGATGCAACAAAATTCAAGCGGATATACGTACTATAATGACTACAAGTGATTTTATTTTCCCACTATTTGATTATAACTATCCAATGTATTGATCATGAGGATACGCTTTGTATTTGTAAACTAGGTGTAATTTTAATGGTTTTATTTAGAAAGGCTAATCATAATTGGGTTAGAAATGTAATTATTTTTAAAATACACTCTTTTCTTTGAATAGCTAATGTTGATTTTTTGACATAGTTTTTAGACAGTTAAAAAATGTTTTGCTGGTAATTTATTAATTGTAAAGCTATTAACTACACTTAGTTTTGGTGACCTGTCGGTCTAGGGGTAAGGTGTCAAACTTCCATGCTGAAGGTCCGAGGTTCAATCCTCGGTCCCGGCACAGATTTATCTGATTGCCAAACCCTTCCTTCACCTCTGACAAGACGTGTATTAATCACAACTTGTGAATGTGTGGAATGTCAAGCCTCCGCCGTGGTTCGGACTTAACGTTATACTGTAGGTCCTCCATTTCATCTCACAATCATCCTTACATTACACATTAGCATAAGTGCGTATAACACAAATGTGTAGTAGGACGCGGTACTAATAATACTAATACTAATAAGAACCACACTTATAGGCTAGATGCATACAAATATGATTTACTGAATTCTTAGAATTTAGATATTATAACGTTGGCCTACTTTCAAACATTATTTTTACCAATATTATACTAAAATATATGTTTTTAAATATGTATATTTTTATTGGCACGAAAAGTGAATAGCCACTATATATACACACACACTCTGCGAACACATAACACTGTCGTGTGCTGAGTTTGTGACAAAAGAATATCATATTCTCAAAATACTGTATGTTCTCCCTATAACCCATCTAAGGTAGGAGTGTAGTTAAGTGACAGCCAGCGAAAGTTACCACATTTACTATAATGTATCTTCTCGCCAAACCTGCAATACCATAATGATGTCGATTTATTGTCAAAGGGGTTGGTGATGTCATACACACCATCTCCGGTTGCGTTCATGTGCATGTGTTTGTTTACCAAATAAAAACGTTTTCCTTTTAGAATAATGTTTGGTATGGTTCATTCTCTAAGCTATAAATAATGTATTTATTTTGGTGACCAGTTATAGCAAAGTACAAGTATGAATATGATATTTTAATTTATTAATTCGTGTACTATAATATATTGTTGTCATAACCGTGAAACAACAAACGTAAGAGCTTTAATAATATTTTTGTTTGACTATTAAGTAATGAAAGAAACAACTATTTAGAAATCCTTAGGGAAGTATTATTACAAATATTTATTAACATTTCTTATTGGTAATCTAGTATTACTAAGAATCTTATAGCTATTTCCAAAGTAGTGACCCTCACCTAATATTTGCGATAAAAAATTCTGCTGGCTATCAGCTAGCACCACTATTATGGTATATGAACTTTAGTTTTTGTTTAAACGCCTGAAAACTTTGAATGTTGCTAAGAGCACCAGTAATGAAACACATTATTAAACATATGCCACAACGTAGTGATCAATTTGTGCTAAAAGATTATAACATTCTGATGATTTGTGCCACAATGGTTTTTGTAAAACATAAAAAGACGTTGAGTACTGCCAACTTCACGTGGCAGTATCACTAAATTAATGGTATAAATTTTGAAATCTGTGACCATATTTCTTTTTTAAAATTTGTGTCATAATAATATACAACTAGAAACTTAGATCATATGACCACCGATGCAGATAGCCCCTCTCTTTCAAAAAATTGTTAGCATTACGGGGTGTCAACACCTATTTTATAAATATTTGAAACACATGCGAATGTTTAGTGCTGAGCTGGTTTGTTGTGTGCATATTTGGCATTTTAAGCGTTTTAGTGGAAAAATCAGAAAACTTTTTGTTAGATACCAGCAGCAGCGTAATGCCACAAATTACTAAAATGCTGCTAATAATTTGTGCTGATTTTGTGCCACACCATAATTTGTACTCACAAGTAAAGCTCAATTATTCTTGTTTGTCAATAAAGCCTCATATGAGTGACAACGTTATTTTTTAGGAAAATTTATATCTGGCGAAGAGACAAGAGGTTCTGGAAATACATATAGTATATTATTTAAGTCTGAATAAAAGAGAAACTAGGTAGGTACTAAGTCCAGTCTATAATAGTTTTGTCATATTTGAATATCATTTATACATAAGTTTTTTTAGTATTTTAATCCCATCATTTAGATTTAATATTGCTTTGAATGAAGTATAGATAAGGTATGAAGTCACACGGTCTAAAGACTTACAATTCACTGGATAGTGATGGGGTGGTTAGATCGTATCTCCTTCTTATGAACTAAGAATTGATATATATATATATATATATATATATACTAGTAATTACATCCTATCTCAACGCTAATTCCTATTATTTCCCCTTATACTAGAGAGTATTGATAACTATTTTCAACCTTTTCCCCCTAATTTCCCCCAACCTGTTGGTTTCTACTCAATATCTCTTTCACATTCCTTTCCTTCTTGCGATTAATCATATCCTATTTTCCTACTTTGTTTTCCTTGCATAGCGAAGTAAGGAAAAGCTGTTGTCATGAAAAACATTACGGTGTGGGACGCTGTGAGTACAACACTAAAATAATATTTAATTTGTAGTTATGGAACACATCGAGTCTAATCCTGAGATTCTGATACAACATTACCTTGTAGTTATTGGCTCGATCTCTAAAGCAAAGGGGACATAATAATGATGATGATGATGAATAGAAAAGTTTATTTCATAAAACTAACCAGACACTACTTATAATATTGTATTCTAGTGATAAATCTTGTAAGTATTACTACTACTACTAATAATAATAATAATAATAATGTGCATATTCCTTGATATATCAATATCTTT
Source organism: Timema californicum (assembly GCA_902141385.1). Taxonomy (NCBI): domain Eukaryota; kingdom Metazoa; phylum Arthropoda; class Insecta; order Phasmatodea; family Timematidae; genus Timema; species Timema californicum. Next base: position 16,237 of record CABFOW010002178.1, read on the forward strand.
AAGGCATGTGTGAGTTATTTGCGGTTGTGAAAACTTGTGAATACATTGAAGTTTGGCGATAGAAGGCCTTTTTAAATGTTTTGAATTTTTGTTTTAATTTTGAATGTATTGTTATTGAGGTCCATTGTCTAATTTTTTTTGCTGTGGTAAGATACGATTGCATTTATATTATTGACCAGATAGATATAGTACTTGATAAATGTATTTGATGGTATAGAATTAAAAGTAAGGGGCTTATAAATAGCTTTTGTTTGTATTTCAAATAGATCTAAAAGTGAACTTCTTCATATTAATTTTGGGTGGCTGACCAATTACTTTAAGAATATACTTTACCTACTTACAAGCCAAATACACTTTGAAATATTTGATTGTTTTGCAAGAAGCTAGATTCGCTTTGTATGAAAGCTTTATTAGTTGCCCAGTATATATACCATGAGTTAAGGTGCGATAAACTTTGAGATGAAGCACAAACTCTTTAAAATCCTTGGTAGTGCGTTTTTTGAAAGTAAATGACCTCATTAAAAGAAACAAAGTATGCCTACAATTATAAAGGCTCGCACCAAGGCCATGATGGCAGTGGTGTGGGGTGAATACTTTGCTAGGGTAAGCTATCAAGATTTTTAAATGTAAAAATTAAATGTTATATCAAATATATTAAAGTACATACCTTATTTGTAATTGGGCTGGATTCTTCTACTCTTCTTAGAAAATTCCTGTCATGAAATCGTAAAGCTGCGGATTTTGTTTTAATTGTTGTAGAAGAACATTTTTCAATGGACAACACTGACAAATTTATGAGCCTCTCTTGGCCTGGTGAATTGCGTGCATTTATTTTTTATTTTTTTAATGCTGAGAAACTTCTCTCAACGGAAGCACTAGCTGCCGGAATGGTCAAATCTAGTTCACACAGTTTTACCACTTGACAATATGAGTCTTGTAGATCATTTGATTTAATAAAAATGAGCAAATTACTTGACATTTTTGTGACGCAAATCTTGTTAATTGAAAGTGACTCCAATCTGTGATCTTAAAGAAAGGAACTCACAAATACAACCATAGTTGTATTTTAAGGTCTGGAAAGCCATTTAGGGGAAACTGAGTTTGTATTGCTCCAAATTATCTACATGCAAAAGTTTTTTTTTAAAGTCCAAGTTCTTGAGCCTACCACTTATCTGTATTATAAGTGTGTCCAAAATCCACAGTATAGGCGTTTGTGATATATATATATATATGCATACACACACACACATCAAATATGTCAGTATTTCTTGGACTTTTATTCAGGCTCATTCATGTCCGACTCTTCGTTGGTTTTTGTCCAGATTCTCTCAAATTCTTTACGTTTGTTTATCAAATGATCTTGAAATTTCTTTACTTTGTTTATGCACTAACCGATGTCATTAATTTTTGCTTGCAATGTATCAAATAATCTATCAGTAAGAGAGAAAATATTAGTAGATATATTTAGTAGAAATTAAAAATAAAATCGTGCCTCGAAACTTCAAATCCGTGGGCAGCAAAGTACGCTTCTTGGTCCCATTTTTCATCTGGATCTGCTTGACAAACAACGAAATTAGTTTATTCCTAAGCTCGTAAACAGTTTAAACCAATCTAGAATTATAATTTCAGCGTGTGTAATCTACTCTTGGAAGCTTTTTTTTCATATCTACATCCAGACCTCACGTTGACTTGGTTGATTTTGAAAAAAGTAATACTATCCCATTTAAAGTAAGAAAACTAAATTCTGCAGTTTTTGTGGACACTCCCTGCGACAATACAATATTCAGCTGGTGATTGAAGCAGTGTACAAAAATTGCATTTGGAAATATATCTCTTACTGCAATCCATTCAAGTGCCCAGTCATGACCGTAGTCCCATCGGAGCTTTGTGCAATCAGCTTTTGTCCACAACCATACTCCTGTATCAATTTTACAACATAGATGTAGAGTGCTTCCACTGTTCTGTCATCAGAAATATTTCTGAAGCCCAAAATTATCTCATTTACCTGTCCATCTTGAGTAACATAGCGAAAGACAGAAGACAATTAGGAAAAAAATATTTACATCTGTTGTTTCATCCAGTGTGATGGAAACAAAATTGGTTTCATTGATCTTTTTTTTATATTAGACAGTTACGCATTTGAAAGAGCATTGATCAAATCATTCTGAAACAAATTCAATAGCCCCGTAAATATAGATGAATGTTCTAAATGGTTCTTAAATTTTTCATTATACTCACTTATAAGAGTCACTAGTTCAATGTAATTACCTTTATTGAAAGACTCACTCGTTTCATTGTGGCCTCTAAATGCCAGTTCTTGCCATGCTAAAAAAACAAACTAAAACTTACATCAATGAATCACTTTATAATTTCTCTATTCTTCCTAACAAGTTCATTGAGCTGTGAAACCCGTATTATTTTATGTTTATCAAGGATTAAGTCAATTCTAGTTTAACCTAACTTTTTTCAGCGATCATGGCTTGTAAATGATTTTGGGACAGAATGTGTTTTAATGGCTTTTTTATATTGCCCACTGATCATGTATTTGTAACAAGTACTGTTCCAAACACAATTGCCATTTGAAAAAAGAAGACAAGACCAATAGTATAACTTTTGTACATGAGGACATCTCATCAACCATTCATTATTATTGAACAATTGTGATTAAAGATCTTAAACATGATTCTACTTTTGTACTAACGTTCAGTTCAGGTGTAGGTCTACCACATTGTATTATTTGTTTTTTCTCCTCTAAAGTGCACTGCGTAAAGCTATGTTTTAAAGTGCTACCTATGACGTAATCACATTTTGGTTTATCTGTAGATCCGCATGCTCTCGGCTGGATATCAATGCTTTTCAACGGTATAATACGTAAGACGCAAGATTGCTTACCTTGACGTCATATACAGTGTGAATGCAACGTTACACAACCCACACATATAACCTAACACAATACATTAATACGTTAAAAAAGTATAACCATTATTGACTGGTAATCTTTTTAAACACTAACTAAATTCAATTTTTATTTTAATGCGGTTTCAGTCACGTATAATAAGGAAATAACCAAAGAATGTGTGGCATTTTAGGAACACAAGGGTCTACTCCCAAACGATTGCGAGTCCTGTGGCGATAACAGCCGAGAGCGACCGACTGAACGCGAATACACAGCTTGGAGGAACGTACTACGCAGGCGCAGCGCTATTTGCTCACAGACCAAAGTCAGAGTCGGGAAAAGCCAAATCTTTTGCACATTCAGTTTTGTATGGAGAACAAGGAACACATGCTATACCAAACAATAGCATATCGATGGTTAAACTGACACACATCTTTTTTGTTAATGGTATTTGTATTTATGTATTTATTTGGCTCTGGGTAAGCAATGCGTACCTTGCGTCTATGGAATACACGCCACTGCATGATGGCTTTATACCATGTATGTGTGGTCTCGAGTAAAATCTCTTTTTAACGTTATTGGATGGCATAAAATAAAAATTAATAACAACATACGCTAAAACTAGAAGACTGTAGATCCGGGGTGGGCAACCGTGTCTATAATCGCCACAATTTGTGAATTGGCCGTAAAACTATGGCGAATTTTAGTTTGCCAGGTCTTGCAAAAAAAATCAAACTTTTCCCTGATGGCGTGTGCTGATTGTAACTTGATATTTCCTGCCTATCATTCGAAGCATTCTACTTTCTGGATGATTCATTAACGCAACACTGCCATCAAATACACTACTCCACTCCACTACCTTTCCCAATATTTCGTTTTATCTCTGCCTTCAGACAAAGGGGTTGTCAAATTTGTCATTAAATGGTCTTACAGTCTTAGATTAAACCATTTTAACCATTTGTGTCTGAGGGAGTTGTAATTGAGTAGTAAAATGTACAAGTATTGAATAAACTGGTTCAAAAACTGTGTGCGGTTTTAAATGTTCAATTGGGCAACCTAATTTATACATGTTTACCTGGTGGGGCGAATGAGAAGTGAATTTTGCCACACCTGTGGCTACATTGAAAATTATGTAGCCCCTCCCTGCTGTAAAGGTTTCGCCAATTTTAAAAATACTATCTACATGACATCCGGACACATACTCTACCTAAGTGTTGCCCCATAAACGATAGAGAGCTGATGTTGGTCGACCTCCCTCCCAGTGGATCCATTGAACCGCGACGTGTGACTAATGGTCCGTGCAACGAGAGTCACCGTTGAGAACTACAGCAAGCCATATTTCTCAAGACTTTTATGGTGGTAAACTAACATCTTGAAACTTTCCAATCACTCTATGGATGATCAAAACATTTTAACTTAGCTGATCTGTTTGCACATAGTACTTTAAACATCGATTTTAGATCAACCCAATTAATAGTATTAATCTGTGCTATATAAAATCTACCACCGATCAACTTTAGTCAGGTTGATGACGTGACCTCTGCTGCGGCGATTTTAGATGTTTAAGAATTTAAATTAATTTGAATGTTTTAATTCGTTAAAATTAGTTTATTTTATCACCATATCATTTTGCTGATGTTCTTAAGTCATATTAATTTTTTAGTGCGTAAGTATGAAAAGAATGTAAGAGAGGAGATAATGTAAAATATGGTAAGAAATTTTACCATAATAGAAATAGTAGTGTAGAAGAAACATTGCAAGCAATTGAGAAGAAGAGACGATGAAAAGTTATCATAAAATGAAATAGTATAATATTTATGACAAATAAAAATAAATAACTCTAGAGAAGAAGCAGAATATGCTCATATATAAGAAAACACATTGATATTTTAATATGAGAGAAACTAAAGTGGGTATAAGAAATATTGTAAATATGAGAAGAGAATGAAGAAAAAATAGTATTAGAGGAATTAACTTATATTTTAGAAGTTGAGTTATAAAAAATCACAGTAATCTAGATGGGTACACAAGTAAAAGCAATTATGAGATGATAAATGTTTTAAAAGTGACAATAACGTCTATGGACAAAAGGAAAAGCTATTGTGAGATTAATCATGTAGTAGGAGCAGTAACATGGAGAATACAAGTAAACTAAACTATAACTTGAGATAAACTACAGTGTGGAAGGTGACCTAGTGGTCTAGGGGTAAGGTGTCAAACTTCTGTGCTGGCGGCCGGGGTTCAATCCTCGGTCCCGGCACAGATTTATCTGATTACCAAACCCTTCCTTCACCTCTGACAAGACATCTTGTGAATGTGAGGAATGCCAGGCCTCCACCGTGGTTCGGAT
>CABFOW010002178.1:26726-45370 GCA_902141385.1 Timema californicum
TATATATATATATATATATATATATATATGTAAAACTGATATGTTAAAATACTTCAATATTATAATCAAAGTAAGCCTTTACAAATAATAATTATCATTTGCGTGGAGAGAGGATGGGAAAACCACAACAATAAATCACTTGTCAAAAACTACCCTCAGTTCATTGAGCCAAGATTCGAACCTTTGCCTCCTCGTCAACAACTATCGAGAGCTATCTGCTAATCACGCACTCGCTCGTCAGTTTGACCACGCAGTCGCTCAGTCACTCGCTCGCACGCTTGTCAGTCTGGCCGAACCCTAAAAGATTTAGAAAAATATACGGGTAAATTATTTAATAATTTTCGATGAATGTGAGGAATGCCAGGTCTCCGCCGTGGTTCGGATTCCACGTTAAACTGTAGGTCCTCCATTTCATCTCACAATCACCCTACCATTACACATTAGCGTAAGTGCGTATAACCCGAACGGGTATTAAGACGCGGTGCTAATAATAATAATAATAATAATAATAATAATAATTTTCGAATGTGTAAAAGTAGCTATGACTTCCTTTTGAATTTGGCTTCCCTAAGTATCGAGAAAATAACAACCAATTGTCAAGAAACAACATCAACTGGAGTTTTATTCTTATTAGAGTATTATTTGCGCGTTTGATCATACAAACAATAGTAGTTTTAAATAAGCTGCGCGAATTTTATATTTACTGTGATGACATCTTTGTTTGAAAAAATACGTCCTATCACGAAATAAATACCGTCGAAAACTGAGGTAACTGCTGACGAGCTTACATCATGTCATGTATGACCGGAGCAACTCCAGTTCCCCCTACACTTGTCAGTCGCTGCTATCACCTTTGATTCGCCCCAGTATGGACCTATACATTCAACTCTTACAGAGCAACTCCAGTTGCCGTTGCGTTTCTTTCACCAGTTGTTCTCTACATAGACGCGGCCTTAGAGTGGTATTTGTTACTGAAGAGGGAGGGGGCAAGGGATGCATGGAGACTGTGTCATTATCTTCAAGTCTATGAAGAGTTAGTTTGTCTATTATGAACACTTCACGATATCTACCACACGTAGAGGTCTGAATATATTATTTTTTAATTAGTATCCCCTGCGCACGAACAATGAATCTCAAAGCCGGAATTTTAAAATTTTGACTATATTTTTGTTAATTAATTAAAAAACTGGGTCGGAAGCAAAACAATATTAATCAAATGGAGCGTTTGTTTGTTTGTTTTCCATGAGTACTGCATGATATCTACCCCATGCACAGGGTTGAAATTTTTAAAAATGGTAGCCCGCGTGCACGAACGTGTGCCAGAATTTTAAAACTTGGATCAGATTTACTTTTAATTAATTGAAAACAAGTTTGGCAGCAAAAAGGCCACGGGAAACGTAAGACTTAAAGGCACTAACTGTAAAGTTATCTGACACGTACTGTTCAATCAGTAAACTAAGAACATTTCTCCCTGGAAACGCAGGGTATTTTACTAGCCTATTATAAATGTACCCGCTTCGGTGGTCGAATGGTCTAGGTTTTTTTTTTCTCAAACTTTTTTCAGTAGTGGGCCACTTTAAAAGTGTTCGAGCCATATGTAGACCGCCCGCATTAATATACTGCCTAGCTGTCTTCTTGCCAGAGACCGAAATTATATAAGTATACCCTTCTTTTATCTAGTTTCCTCTCATCTGTGTCTAGGTCTTCCCAATGGTCTCTTCCCATTGGGCTTTCCAGTCAATATAGATTGTTCCATTCACGTTACACCGTAATCTGCGAGGCTTATATATATATATATATATATATTAAACATTCATATATATAATATAAATATATAACATAAAAAAGAACATGTTATCAAAGAGCTTTACATATTTGATGTGAGTGATGACCGCTTTACTGACTGTATTGCCGTAGAGCCCTGTAAAAGTGGTAAGACGCGATAAAGCGAAAAGTGCCATACTAAGATGGAATCAAGTACTTGTTCCTTCTTGTAAAGTAGCAAGATGACCTTGCATTATTCCACTATGGAACCGCTTATAAGATAGGGTCATGGTGTAATCCGTACAGGTCAGACTGCTACCTTTCAGGGTAAGTGAAACGTACGTGTTTATCAAGCGGTGAAATACAGCATTTTTATATAACTTTGTTTTATATTCACATTTCGCAAGCTTGTGGTACAAAGTATTGTTGACTTAATTAACTTTGCCTTTACTCTTTAGCTCTACCACATAATATTTAATGAGGGATTAAATAGCAAAGTGATTATATTGGTGAATAATTACGGTTATAGCCGCATCTAAATAGCATATTCTTTAAATTGAAAAATAACACCTAGACAGGGTAACTGTACCAGGGACCTCTGGCTTAGTACACCAATGCTGTAACCACTGAACTAATCAGGAGTCTCCCCTGCTCAGGGTCATTCTTCATTAATATTTTAAGGCAGAGTCTTTGATGGACGTGCAGAAATCGTCAGCTACGTAAGAGTGATCAATTAAGATCGTGAGCTATCAGCTAAAGCAGCCACCTTCGACTCGGTAAGGCTTTATGCTGCCAATGGTACAATTGCGTTATCTGATTTTTCGTGATCTTAATTGATGGTTCATATGTAGCTGGCAATTTCTGCACGTCCATCACAGACTCTGCCTTAAAATATGAGTGAAGAATGACGCTAAGCACAAGACGATTCCTAGATAACTTAGTGTTTTAGAGCATTGGCGTACTAAGTCAAAGGTCCTGGGTTCGTTTCCCGTGTCCAGGTGTCATTTTGCAATAAAAAGCTTACTTCTATGGTCTCGTCTGCAGACCACGTGGATCACAGTATAAGAACCACTGACCATCACTTTCGCAATAAACTGGATTACCAATTATTATAGAGATAGCAGGGTTCAAATTCCGGTTGGGTGTAGGCCTATTGACAGTTGTTTTTCCTAAATGGTTCCCCCCTCTCCCTTCATGCAAATGCGGGTACACTTCATTTAAATTACACTTTCATAATCTCTTACACATCAGTGCTATTAGAACATATATCTACAAACCAACAGATAGCAAGACGTGGTTGCAAAAAAAATAGTGAAGGGGGTAGGGGAAACACGTTCCCCTGATTAACGTGGTTAAAAGGGACAATTTTAGTACAGTACCACATAAGGAACACTTCATTGTTTTATTCAGAAAGTTAAAAATTTACATTTAGACAAATCCACAAACGAATAAGGTAACATTTTTGCACGACTTACAGAATTAATTTCGCAATACCATTATTTATGTTAATAATTTGATGTGAAAAAAAAAATTTTTAAGTGAAAATAGGTTTGTTCTATGTCTATAATGTTGCGGGGGTCTTGACATAATATACTGATTTATTCAGTCCCATTGAATATTGATTGGATGGTTATTAGTTACTAGGCCTAAAACTTGTGCTAAAGAAACATACTAAGGGTTTTATGTATGTTAGTGCCTTATGTTTTTTAACGAATGATTTTAAAGGTACGCCACCTATCCCTGTCTTGAGATAGTTCTATCCAGGCCACATCATTACGGACTAATGTATATATTTCAAGTCTATTATAATATTTTCCTCTCATCTGTGTCTAGGTCTTCCCAATGGTCTCTTCCCATTGGGCTTACCAGTCAATATATTGAACACGGTTCTAGATTTTTCCATTCACGCTACATGTCTTGCTCACCGTAATCTGCGAGGCTTGATTTCCTAGCAATATATTTAAATATATTAAACATACATATGTCATATATATAATATAAATATATAACATAAAAAATAAAATGTTATCAAAGAGCTTTACGTATTTGATGAGTGTGAGTGATGACCGCTTTACTGACTGTATTGCCGTAGAGCCCCGTAAAAGTGTTAGGACGCGATAAAGCGAAAAGTGCCATACTAAGATGGAATCAAGTACTTTTTCTTTGATAGTTTTTAGCTATGATTTACAATCTTTTTTGAAAAGCGAAATAAAACGGAATTATTTTGTTCCACGAAATCCTCCTATAAAACTAAATAACACCGCTTTGAAAAAACTTTAAATAAACAAGAAATTGAGCAGACATGTTGACCCTGTTGTAATGTGATTAGTATTTTATTGTAGTGCAAGCTAACTTTAGGCTACAAAATTGTTAAATATGTAGACAGACATGACAAAGAATTTTAAACCAAATAAATAATGTTTAATTATTAAATTTTAATTTTGTATACATTGTCTCAATGTGTAAACAATATTTAAACACCTTACTGTTTTGAACCCCTCTCATATATTTAAAAAGTCATGGATGAAGGTGTTTTCTTCAATAAACTTTATGTAAAATATCCTTTTAATACGTCATCTATGGAGAATCACGTGCTTTTCAGAATGAATGTCAATAGATTACTCCAAAAAACTTTTTTTTCTTTCAAAAATTAACTCCGTAGTGTTTACCAAAAAGCAAGTGACGCTATCTCCCTCTACCCAATAGGAAGCTAGCCTCCACAACACCTGTCGTCAGGGCTCTTTGTATTAGTTGGTTTTGACACTGGTGACAATGAGTCCAAGAGGCAAGGGGTAGGTCATATATAAACCACGTGTGCCTAAGAACACACGCAGTGCTGGTGACATAAATTCACATAAAACTCAGCAATATATCGAAGACAGTAATTAACAGTACCAGCGACAAGAATTCACAGAAAACTCGGTACTATATAAAAGACAGTAATTATCAGTGCCGGTAAGAGAAAATCAGTGACATTAATCGGCATAGCACACGGTAATCAGAACGCAGAACGTGTATTATCCGTAATTTCACAAAAAAAAACGGTATCATTTAATATCAACTCTTCAACACCAAGGGTGCAATTAACTAAATAAAGCGTGTGCAATTTTAAGGGTCTAACTTATTTCTTATGTGTAAGAAGTACAACTAACCTGATATCAGAACCGTATACAAGCGCTCAGTAAAACATACTCGCGCCCATTGAGATCCAATATCGATATAATTGGCGCTCGATCACGGGCCTATAAATACTAATTATCTCATCAAATACCCAATATCAATATAATTGGCACTCGATCACGGGCCTATGAATACTAATTATCTCATCAAATACCCAATATCAATATAATTGGCTCTTGATCACGGGGCTATAAATACCAATTATCTCAACAAATAATCAAATATCACAATAATTGGCGCCCAACGAGGACGCATATCATCATAATTCGCGCTCATCGCGTGGCATCATAATAAAAGAAAAATCATCATAACCTCAGATAACATGTAATTTTGAATAGACACGAAATAATAAAAAATAAATAAAAAAATTTAACTAAAAATAAAACCATTTTTACGGGGCTATATGTATTGGTGTTCTCACTGACCCCGAGATCCTATCACACGCTCACGTCGCATTAGACTCGATGGTCAAATTGGGGTGCTAGATTTACAAGCCATTCGCTGCGTCAGACATTCCATCGTGAGTCAGAGTGCTCAACATTCTGGCAGGACAATGTACGGAGGATGGGGGAGGGGGCGAAGAGAAGGGGTGGGGAGAAAATTGAGGGTAAGGGAGGGAGATTTTTGGCATCAGGATCTACTATCTTGCTTAATCAATAGTATCAATACGGACATAATTTCAACGAAATGTTCTACAAATTATTCTCAAAATGTTTTACTATTGTCTTACCACTCAAATTGGGAAATTGCTACATAAGTTATTTAGAATTTATATTTATAAACATTTTGACTTAATAACGGAGCAAAATGTTCAAGGTCACACACTTCTCTATTAAACCTGCAGAGGTTCAGAGCAATGACGCAAAAATTAATTCCAAATTCCAAAGAAATACTAACTGAACATATAATCTATAATGCTATAATTTTATCAACTTTTTCACTTATGATTTACTAAAGGGTTATCAGCATACAGACAAGAGCCCATCTCATTTTCTTCCCTCTCTTTCTATTTGGTACATTGTGTGACCCTCTCTTTCTATTTGGTACATTGTATGATAATGCTTAGACTGCTTAGGTGCGTCATGTTAAGATGCAACCCACTTCGCAATCTCCAAGTAGGTACCGTAATTAAAAATAAGTACAACAAAAAAAATCCCGTCTCGATCCTATGAGTAATTTTTGAATTTACTGGAAACAAACCAAAAGACAGACAGAAAATCCTATGTAAACACTGATCTAGAGTTATATTATATGTCACATTAAATGAAGAATAGGAACTTGTTTTACAGAAGAAAATAGTATAATGGTATTTTAGTTTCCTTTCTAGCTCTATAAATCCCTGAATATACACGACACAAATTTTTGACCAAAATGTTGTAAAAGAAATTGAACAAGGACTTGATCAATGATCGCACATAAATATTATAGAGACTTAACACGATTGCGTACGAAATTTGAACAATACGATGGTGTATTTGGCCTTTTTAATAGTTAAATACTAAAGGCTTAGTTTTTTAAATTAAATGTATTACAAACATTTTCCTAAACATCCCTAAAGGCAAAAAGTATGAATAATATAGGCCTACTATTATAATTTAATTTAATTTTAAAAGTCAATAAACTCTATAATTGGGGTTAGGTCTATTATAATTTAACCTATATTTGCTTTAATTCAATATTTGGCTATTAATAAAATATTCCTCATTCATTAAAATAAACTCTAGCAGAAAAGGTGTTATATGTTTACAGATCAAAAGTTGTACAATAAAAATGGTTGGAATAGAGCGTGCTATATTTCCTACAAGGTACAATATTGCATACAATGAAATGTTCAAAGCAAATCTGGTACCATATGGATTGTTCACACGACACAGCCTTATGATCATAGCAGGCCCACCATGAGGGGTAAACTGTTGGTACCATGCTACCAGGCCCGGGACTCCCAGGGGTCCGGGTCCAAGATCCAGAATAACAAGTCTAATATAAGTTGTAGCAGAGTAAATAAAGTATAACATGAAATAGTTAGCAATAACACGCCCATTCATACTTATGAACAGGCCATGCCCATTCCGCTAGCTGGAATCTAATATAGAGGAACTTATTGACATTTGCCCCAAATATATAATTGGCCCGATACAGTTTTATCATTCGTTTTGAAGTGTTCGGAAGTTTCACAGAGTCCAATATTTTTGTACTTAAATTAAATTTGGCCTATGAAGAGAATCGGGCAGTGAATCAAGTTAGATTTAAATATAAGTGTTTTACCATGGGCATAACATTCCAGTGTTCAGTTACTGATTAATTTGCGTACATTCGTTTGTTTTGTAAGTGTGGCCAACAAAACCTACGAATCTAAGTCGAGCAGTGGGGGAATAGCCGGTTGGGTTCTTCCTTTGTGAAATAAATTGTGTCTCCCTCCTCTCGATTAGAATAAACTTGCCCTCCATCCTAGAATAAACTGGCCCCTCTCTATATTTATTTCCTTCGCCTTTTATACTATTGGATATTAAGCTGAAAACTAGTATTGATTAGAGCTTCATATCACTTATAGAGGCATTTGATTTTCAAAACTTTGGCAGGGAAGGACAAGTCTAAATAGTGATGAGACATTTATTTTTTAAAGATTTGCCGGGAGAAGAAAACTTCAAATACCTGTAGCTTATATATTATATAATTGGAATATAATTTTCCAAAAAATTCTAGACAACGTACCACTCTAAATAGCTTATAGGAACATTAAAATTTCAAAAATTACTTAATAAAGACTTCTCCAAATAGTATAAGGAAAAATATAATATCTTCTAGGAGTATCTTATTTTCAAAAATTCGTCAAACTCTTCTTTAGCTTTGGGGTCAATGTCACTCAAAAACCACTTTTTTATTTTCTAAACTAATTTACCCCCTAAACAAAACAGGTTTCGCCGCCACTGAGATCGAATAGAGAACACAGAGGGGGGATCCCACACTTTGCCCCTGGTACTGGTCCCAGGTTGAACACCTGTTGGGCCTGGTTCACAACATTGTGTACAATAAAGTGTATCTTGTGCAGTGGGATTTAAAATACCAGTTTGTTTAAGCTCCGAGATATAATTTTGTCGTAAATTACTCTCTTTGTATGGAGGAAATTGTTCTTTAAAAGGCTACTACATCTTAGGGTAGTAATAATATTGATCTATTTGAAGTCCTGGAACAGGTAAGTACCCGTCGCTTACCCTGAAAGGTAGCAAACTTACCTTGCAGATTTACACTATGACTTAGCTATGTCAGTATGACAGTACTTAATATATGGACATAACGCAATCCACCAGGTTTAGACTGCTATATTTAAAGTTTAATGGAGTGTACACATTTCAATCTAATATTAAATTAGAATAATACACCACCTTGATTTTCATCTCATGTGGCGTATGGTTCGCTGAAAATTATTTGGTCATTTTTAATTACTTATTTATTTTTACCGCGTCTTTGTACTCTTTCAGTTTGCACACATTTATTAATCACGCTAATGGAATATGGATAAAAAAGGTATAATTTTAGAAAAAATTCAGCCAAATTGTCATCGAGATAGAATGGGAAAAACTACCCTCAGTACTTCCAAACGTGACTAGAACCCAGATCCTCTCTCTCTCTCTACCATGAGACTGGAGCATTTTAAAGCAGGCAACCATCTATGTGGGTGTTATTATTAATTAATTGTATTTTTGCAGATAAATATTTTATGTCACCTAAAAAAAGTGAGATTATTAAAATGACCATTTTATCAATAGGTGGTAGGCCTAGTAACTAAATTAAATATTTAGGTTCAATTTGAGAACCCACCTTTAAAATTGTTTAAATGCTATCTTATATTACATAAACATAGTGATTTACTTTTAAATTTATAATTGAAGTTCTCAATATACCCACATATCCACCTATGTTATAAATTAAATAAAATAATAGTTTTTCAAAGCTAAGGTTGGTCCTGATGTGATTCCCATCCATCCGTAGCTGGACATGCACGCAGTTCTTCTGCCGCCTAGTGCTTCCCTATCCATATGTTCTAGGGAAGTGCTGAAAGTGAGGTATTTTCTCGTCGCCTTCCAGCTGATCCAGAAGGTACTATTGCACTCACAGGGACTGGCTGTATATTGATTGTTATTGCTAGTATCGTTCTTACCTCTGGCACTTTCATATGTATCATAGATATAAGTGACATAAATGAAAGTAACAACTTGCTCTTCTCTAGCCCATACCATAATATATAGTGCTTTGTAAACATAACATTAGCCTATATCTGCCCAGAGTTTCATGTTTTCTTATTTGGTGGATTTTTACCAAATATGGATAACTTCCCGGATCGATTAGTTTGTATATTGAATCTCACAATAACTACGGCTACGAGCTTTACAACCACAATTTCTTCAAATAATTTATCCAAGCAATGTATAATATTGTAATAAATATTCATTCACTCTATGTTGAACTTTTCTTAATCGTTCTTTATTTAATACAGATAAACTACTTTTAAATAAAGATAGTGTAATAAAAGAAAGCAATGTTTCCAATGTGTCGTAAACAAACTACGAAGTGGAGAGAAGGGTTAAATAACAGTAGATTTTAGCAACACATCTTAATATCCGTTTGGTTTATACGCTTAAATACTAATTAAGCTAAAGGTTTTAGAGATTAAGGTTATATTTAAAGTAAGTGTACCAGCATTTGCATAGAGGGAGAGTGGAAAATCGTTTTGGAAGAACCTCCCTCAGTACACCCGACTGAGATTCGAACCTCCATCTCCCCCCTATAATACGCAGTCTAGACTACTGCAATAGTAGCGCCTTAGACCATGCGGCCACAAGAAGTGTGTTACCAATAGTTTTTCAATATGAACATCTCTCTTTAATTGAAATGATAGAAAGTGTCGTATATTATGTAATATAATTCGTCTTCTAGTTGAAGAGATGGGATGAAAGTCAGTGGCTGATGAAGTCGAAGCGTCCCCCACTTTATAGGAGCTACCAGACATGAATGGATTCCTTGTTAGCCTCGTGGTAGACTACATACTGGGTGCCTGGACACGGCCACACATGAAGGCGCCAGCTTGAGGCGCCTAGGACCTTGCCTGCACGTGCCAACACATTCCAGGCTCATTATTAGAGGATACTCTTTCATTATAGTCACAAGACTAAAATTGTGTTCTGGGCTGGACTCGCTTTCATTTAGTTCATTTATATAGCATGTGTCCCGAAATTTCCGTTCTTCAATCCTAATCACTCGTTGAATCTATCTACTGAATTAGACACTCTTTTATTTGGTTCACTAGTTAAACTTGTGTGCTGAACTGAACTCTCACTACTCCTAATTCCTGCTTGAGCTTCTGAACTAGATTAGACTTTCTTAAATCCGGCTTACTAGTTGAATTGTAGTTTGGATTATGCTCTATTTAATACTGTTCAATAGATTAACTTTTTTAATATGTTAGAATATGTTTATCTTGGTTAACTAATAGAGCGTTTATATTTTTACACTTTTATTCATTAGAATAACTAGTTGAACTAGTAAAATGGATTAAAGAAGGAATTCAAGGTAACAAATATTCCAGAATATAAATTTAAGCTCTGAGCAGATTGAAAGAAAGTTTACTCACGAACATAAATAAAATTAAACAAGTGAGCAAGATGGAACACTACTATAGAACAACAATCCAATTCAATGGTCACTAGTAAACAGGACCAAATTCTAATATATTCTATAACACAAGCTCAACTAGTGAGTAACACCAACTATTATATTCTAGAACACAAGATAAACTAATGACCAAAACCAAATATAATCTAGAGCACAAACAGTATCAGCTATTATATTGTAGAACATAAGCTCAACTAATGACCAGGACCAACTGTTATATTCTAGAACACAAACTCAACTAGACAGCAGGATGTGCTATTATATTCGATAACACAAACTCAACTAGACAGCAGGATGTGTTATTATATTCGATAACACAAACTCAACGAGACAGCAGGATGTGTTATTATATTATAGAAAACAATCTCAACTAGTGACCAGGACCAAATATTATATCCTATAACACAATCTCAACTAGAGAGGAGGACCAAATATTATATTCTATAACATAAATTCAACTAGAGAGCAGGAACCACTGTCGCTAGTTCACAAATTTTACTAGTTATAAAGACGAACTTTTTCATTCCAAAACACAACTCAATGTAAAGAATGAATCAAATTCTACTCAAAACACAAGTCAACTAGTGAGCGTAGTCAAATAAGGTATGTTTACACTTTCAGATATATTTTAGATTTAATCTCTGATTTGTATCATTCAGATTTCAATTAAAGAGTAGTATTGGAGATTTTGTGGTATTTTTTATTAATTGTGTCTGTTTTACAAAGATGCTATTAGTCTTAATGTAATAAATATTTTGATATATCATACGCTTTGAAATGGTATAAACTCCTTACAGTACTGCAAGCCTACTTGCAGCATTGTATGACCTATTGCATACATAGCCTTTTTCAGGAACCGAGTTCAATTGAGCATTCACCTGAGAGAAATTTCTTTAGATTCCACTGATAAAGCTAGTCCTGTGTAAGCTTGTCGTACTGACCAATACGGGGCTGTATAACGTATCCTGGCCGGTAAAGGTAACGTGTACCTACATTGACTGTGGGGGAGGATAAAATCTACCAGTATTGATTGGTGGAAGGTAGCTTGTACTAATATTGAATGTAGGAAGCTAACGCGTAATAATAATTTAATTTGTTCTGTTATCGAAAGGAGGGAAGGTAATTTTTTTCTAATACTGAAAAGCACAAGTTAATTTATGCTTGTATTGAATAATGGGTGAAGGTGATGTGTTCCGGTAGTGAATAGGTGAAGGTAACGTGTTCCGATAGTGGATGGGTGAAGGTAACGTGTTCCGGTTATTTATGGGTGAAGGTAACGTGTTCTGATATTGGATGGGTGAAGGTAACGTGTTCCGATAGTGGATGGGTGAAGGTAACGTACCCCGATAGTGAATTTATGAAGGTAACGTGTTCCGGTTATTTATGGGTGAAGGTAACGTGTTCTGATATTGAATGAGTGATGGTAACGTGTTCTTATATTGAATGGGTGAAGGTAACGTGTTCCGGTTATTTATGGGTGAAGGTAACGTGTTCTGATATTGAATGGTTGAAGGGAACGTGTTCCGATAGTGAATGGGTGAAGGTAACGTGTTCTTTATTTAAAGAGAGACGGTAACTTGTTTCGGTAATGAATGTATGAGGGTAGCATGTACCGATATTGTATGTGGGAAGGTAGTGTAACGTTATAGTATTGAATAGGGTGGTAGGTCTATAGCGTGTAATGTTATAGAAAGCGCTGAAGGTAACATTTACTAATATTAAACGGAGGAAAGTTAATGGGTACTGGTAATGAATGAGGGAAGGTAACTAACGTGTACCGCTATTGAGTAGGAGAAGGTAACGTATACCGTAAATTTAATGGAGGTACGTAATAATTACTGACCCTAATGGAAGAAATATAATGTCAACACAGTATACATTTAATATACAGTATTATATCAACATTGCATCAAAGCATCATTATAATATATCTACATTGAATTATATCATATATATATATTAAATAAAATATTATGTTACAATTATTACTATAGACACTAAATTACATACATTATATTTTATACATGCCCAAATATATACACATTGTGTTATACACTGTTTTATGTTGTATACACAGCGAACTATACATATATTTTACTAAACATGTTCAGTCTTACACACACAAACATATTGAATACTTACTATAGATTATATTATAATCACAATATTGTAAATACACTATCTGATGCAAAAGTAATTTTATACGGAATAAAGATGATATATATTATTATTTGTTATTAGTATTTCTGTCCTACTACCGGTCCATTTGTCAGTGAACCTAGACCACCGATGCGCAATGTCCTCTGCCAATTCCTTCAGCCCCCAGAATTTTCTTCTTCCTTTCAAGTCATCCAATATTTTAATCTTCCTTCTTAAGCTCCTTTTCCCCTCAACCTTGCCCTCTATGATGGTGTGCAGAAGACACTTCCTCCTAAGTATGTGTCCGATCCAGTTTGATTTGAATCGAAGAATCATATCTTTCCAAGTATTTCTTTTTCATCTTCCCAAGAGTTCTAGTTTCTGCTCCAAATGTATCATTTCATCAGTTTCTTCCTCGGTTCCAAACTCAACTTGCTGGTGATCACTAACCTCGTCTTTATGAAAGCTTCCATGGCCCTGGTGATTCTCGAACTTAATTCCCTTGGGGCAGTAGGCATCCTTTATCAGCAGACTCCCAGGTACTTGAACTGTTCTATGTTTTCCAACTCCTGGTTTCTAATTTTGATACTCAGTGGCTCTTCATTTTTTGAAATTATCATCACCTTTGACTCCTCAAAGTCGATCTCCATGTCATATCTACTCCTCCCCGCCAACTGGTTCATAATTTCCTGCAACGCTTCTTTATTATTGTCCAGCAATGCTAGATCATCTGCGTATTTTATTGTGTTAATGGTGCATCCTCTTACACTGAAATTGCCACATCCCTTCAGGGCTTCCCTGACCAGCCACTATTCATAAAAGTTGAACAGACCGGGTGACAAACCAAATCCCTGCCTCACTGCTTTTCCTATCTCTATGCTATTGGTTTCTCCATCATTCAGCCTCACTTTCACTCGCTGTCCCAATTAAAGGTTTGCAATCAGTCGTCTATCCCTCCAGTTGATGCCGATCTTCTTGAGTATTTTCATCAGTTTCTTTTCACTTCACTCTATCGAACGCCTTTTGACTGTAAATGAAACCAATTTAGACTTCTTCCTGGATTTCCAGCACTCTCTGAAATTATTCTCAGCATCCCAATTTCCTCTTTGGTTCCTTTTCAGAATCCAAATTGGTCTTCTTCTTTCTATTTTTTGTTCCAGCCTCTTGCCACGATCTTCCTCACATGAAAGATGAGATTGATGGTCCTGTGGTCATTGCATTTCTCGGCTTGTTTCTTCTTCTTTAGAGCCACCATGGCTACGTCTAGAAATTCCTTGGGTCATTCTCCGGTTTATTAAATACATAAGATTATTATAATTATATCATATATAGGTTTATTATATATTTTAATATAATATGATTTTGGTAGAAAGAAGCGTAAGTTAGTTACTAAAGTTACTAAAATAATTTTAATATAATTATTCATCAAATCATGCTATCTGCAGCTGACACTTAGGACAGATATTATAATTACCTATGAAATAACAGAAAAATTAATAATAAAGTAAAAATGTATCAATGCTGGCAACAAAGAAATATCTTTAAACTTTTTCTTCTATTCTTCCAATAAAATCAGGGTATAAAATATATATTATATAATGTATTTACTCACACTAAATTTACACCATTTATAAAAAAGCACGACAATATAACATATATATATATATATGCTATAAGGTATACAAACCATATATTATAGATAAATAAAATCTCGAAATCCATAATGAAAAAAATTGAAATGTTTTAATAGCCGATATTAGTTATTTTATTTCACTAGTCGTCACACCAAAGTGAAAAGTCTAAATCAAGGTTGTTGCTTGTTCGAACCATCTGTTTTAAATAACAATTCACATATGAAGGCTTTTAGAAAATACACATATAGCTTAGTGTGGCCAAAATTGATAACATTTTAATATTTCTTTAGTAGTATTTAATAGGCAATGGTATTATCTATAAAAAGTTAGAGCGGTATATAAAATGACCCGATGTATGTATCTGCGAAAGTAGATCTAGTAGCTTTTATAACAGTCAAATAAGATCCTTTCCAGAAAAATTTGACTGTAGTAAAGCCCAGTGACAGTTCAAACGTTTTGTGATCTGTGCAAATCTATGGGTATACATATTTATAACGAGACATCGGAAACTGTTATATTAGCCTCCATAAATTCACCGATTAACCTAAAATATACATAGGTTTTCTACCCTTTGTTTACCTTGTAAGGTATCAAACTTAGCTTGCGTGATTCCCCTATGTTATAGTTTATAATATAAAGTCATAATGTAATCCGTTCAAGTAAAGTAAGACTGCTGCCTTTCAGGATAAACGGGGTGTACATGTTAGGTGACAGCTACTCAAGCAAATCAATGTACACCTAATTTCATAGCTGAGGGAACTGCAGGTCTTATGGAGTAAAGATTTAGATATAGATATATTAATATGCACATAAAACTATAATTCAACAACCTTACGGCGAAACTACAAAACACACAACCAACACATACAGATACCCACAAAATCTTAACGTGATCAATAACAAATATTTTTCTACACAGAGTACTAATCAAATATGAGTGTTTATTTAGTTAATGTTTTTGAGCTAGGTATTAGGAATACGAGACTCAGACTACTGTGTAACTTTACGACTGCACTGGAGAAAGAACCCCCAACTACTGGCAACAATGACAGCCCAGCATTGCTAAATTTGATATACATTCGAAGAAAGACTGATCATGGAAAACAAAAGAATGATAACGCTGTTACTCAATAGTAAGTAGCATGCTGTTACCTCAGCAATGAAATTAGGTGTAGCCATTACCATTTTCTTGACTCCACGTGTGATGTAAGAAACGTTGCGTCATTCCAGGGGTGATGATGTTAAAAGACACTTAACGTGATGTTTCAGATTCCCGGTCGAGATTTTCCACCGCTGGTTGACCTCAATAATTGGATTGTCACAGGATGACAGATCCGGACTTCGAGATGACCAGTTTAGAGAAGTTGGTAAATGTTGCCATCCACGGAAAATCGATTATTTATAACACTACGTCATACTACCTGTTTAAGATATAAACGCACATTTACTAATTACGTTAATAAGTTATACATGAGGAAGGTTGTTGGATAAAAAAGAAGTATACCTGAATTTGTACGGAAGAAAAGTGGAAAACCATTTAGGAAAAGCCATCCGCAGTACGCCCGACTGGGATTCTAACCCTGATCTCCCTGTCATTGGAAGTCTAGTCTAACACGAGAGGGATGCCTTTTAGACCATGCGGCCACCGACCAGATGACTTATAGCTAAAAGATTTGTTTGGCACTAGGCTCAGGACTTATAACTCAACTAGGTAAGAGCATTCCGACCCTAGATACAGGTTGAATGATAACTCAAATAGTGAGCCTAGACTCAAATTTGGTACCGTAGCTCAAATATTGTAGTGGGGCTGGAACTTAGCCTCAGGGTTGGTAGCTCAAACAGTATGATGGGTTCTGACCCTGGACCTAGGGTCGACAGCTCAATTAGTGAGGGGGATTTTAAACCTAGATCCAGGGTTAATTATTCCATTAGTGAGAAGGGTTTTGCCACTAGGAATCAGAGTTGGTAGGTCAATTAGTTTAGTTGGATATAACCCTAGATTGTAGGGTAATCACCCAAAGTTTGGGATTGTACAATCAGATAGTGTAGTGGATTAATCAACTTTAGCTTAGGATATGTAGTTGGGATAGTGTATTGACCCGCTTCGGTGGCCGCATGGTCTAAGGTGATACTCTCACAGTATACTAGACTGCAATGACGGGGAAATTGAGGTTCGGATCTTGGTCGGCTGTACTAAGGATTTTTCCTCTAAATTGGGTTTCTAATCTCCCTGCACGCAAATGCGGATATACATATTCAAAATATAACATTTCTAATCCCTAAAACCACTAGCGTAATCACTGCATATTAAGCCTTCGCGAATTCATCATTTTCAAAATTGAATCAAAATCTAATCCAGATTAAATCTTGCGCCTAAAAATGTTTTCTAGTCGAATTCGAATCAAATCTTATGGCGAATTTATTATATCGAATAGAATCCTAGTCGAATCTCATGCTTGATAAAATGATCGAATATTTTTTTAATAGGTTCAGATCTGAATCGAATACGTTATTCTAGACCTACTATGATAATGTTTCAAATATAATTTATGTTTAATATTTTACTATATTAATTTTCCGAAACCAATCCAATAATATAATATTTCTAAAAAATGTTGATAAGCATTTCAGATACATTTTAGGTTTATTTAAAAAAATATAATTCATAGATTTAGTATCAAAAAGGAAAAAAATCAAATAATGATCACACCACTTTTTAATCATAGTACAAGATATTCACTGTCACAAACAATGATTGTCCCTCACATCATATATTTACAACTTGTAACTCAAGTTAATTTATTTCTTCTCCCTACCGCGTGACTGGTTTCCAGTTTGATTATATTAATTTGTTAAATTAAGTATGAATTTAAGATTTAAATTTTGAGCTAAGCCCAACGAATTGGAATCTAAAATTGAATGAGATTCGAAATTTTGGATCGAATCCAAATCTTGTAATATTAACATTAAACATTTCAAATCGAATCTTACTAAGATTCAGAATTGGATTCTAAATTTTGAAAGTTCGAACGGGCTTAGTAAATGTGCGTAGCCTGAACGGATAGTAAGACATGGCGCTAAAATAAATAAATTATGTATAGGATTCATCACCATCCTATGAGATGTAGCTTGAATAGCATCGTAGGCTTATAATTTAACTCGGAACTAAGCAGGTTCGGCATCACAACTCCAGTGACAGAAGGAAAGGTTGGTTTAAAAGCACCAACTTAGCAGAGGCAATGACCAGGCTGAGTGAAAGCTTGCGTAAATTGAGTATAAGAGCTCACGTGAGCTTTTGCTGCACTTTGTCCCCGCAGCCAGAAATGACACAGCAACTCTCCAGTATCTTTCAGGAATAAGACGTTTAGATAATCAATTTTGAGTCCTCCTTGTTTTGCTTACTACCATGTTCTACATACATTGAGTTGGTTCGTTGTCTTCCGTTGACCCCGACACACAATGGAAGCGACACAAGTGATGATTCGTGGTTCGCAAGGTGTTGGGCAAGTGACGACCGATGGTCTCTTTATTTGACAAATGGTGGCTTTATTTATCCCAAACGCTGCATTGTTCTACCAACTACATTAAAATAATATAAAACCCAGTATAATATACAAAATAATTTAATTTTATAAATAATAATGATTTAGTTTAAGACATCTAAAATATAAGAGATAATTTAAGTAGCTTAGTACCTAAATATGATACTATATTTACAAATTGTGTAGGTATTTTATTTTAGTTTTTAATTTTTACTAATTTTCTTCTAAATCAGTTTAAATAAAGCTATAGTAATAATAATAATTATTATTATTATTATCACCGCGTCCTCCTAACCGTTCGAGTTATACGCACTTACGTTAATGCGTAATAGTAGAGTGTGAGCTGAAATGGAGGACTTAGAGCTTGGCATTCCACACATTCACAGGTTGTGATTAATACACGTCTTATCAGAGGTGAAGGAAGGATTTGCAATTAGGTAAATCTGTACTGGGACGGGTGACCTGGCGGTCTAGGGGTAAGGTGTCAGACTTCTGTGCTGGCGGTCGGGGTTCAATCCTAGGTCCCGGCAAAGATTTATCTGATTACCAAACCCTTCCTTCACCTCTGACAATACATCTTGTGAATGTGGGGAATGCCAGGCCTCCACCGTGGTTCGGATTCCACGTTAAACTGTAGGTCCTCCATTTCATCTCACAATCACCCTACCATTACACATTAGCGTAAGTGCGTATAACCCGAACGGGTAGTAAGACG
>CABFOW010002178.1:45616-72180 GCA_902141385.1 Timema californicum
TAATAATAATAATAATGTACTGGGACCGAGGGTTGAACCCCGGAACCCCAGCACAGAAGTCAGACACCTTACCCCTAGACAGCCAGGTCACAAATAAATCTGAAATGAATATAAGATTTTTTTTTATCAGCACTACGTCTCATCACCTGTTTAGATGATACGCGTATATAGGCCTACTAACTACGCTTATGAGTTAGGGATGAGGAAGGTTAAAGTTAAATTAATTGTACCCACATTTTCGTGAAGGTAAAGTGAAAAACACTTTTAAAAAACCCTCAGAATACCAGACCGGGATTTGAACCTCGATCTCCCCGTCATTAGAAGTCTAGTCTAACACGAAAGTGACGCCTTATCCCAATTATCCATTGAAGCAGGTAATAAGAGCTTGATGCTATAAGAAATAGATTGTTCCCGGGGTAACTTTCGATCTGTGATTTGTATTCAATATTAACAGTACCATATTGATAGTAGATAGAGAAGTTTTGTAAATGTATCAATCATCAAAAAATTGCAGCAATAACTGTAGGCCGTATTGTGTTTCTATCAATACTTAACAATAATATAGTTGAATTGTATCACTTATAATAAAAATAATGTAAAAATGCTTTATTTAGTTTCAATAGTTGATAAATAATGAGTTTGTATTGGATCGCTTATCATAACACAGTAAAAACAATTGTGCTATATTTCAATAATAGAATAAAATGGATATTGTATTTAGTTGTATTGTATCAAAAACGGATTAATACTTAATAGCATATATAACAATATTTTTTCAATATCTCTACTAATTATGAAACAAAGGGTCGCTCTGTTGTCAAAGACCTCTGGAACCGCTTAAATGATTGCAATACAGTTTTTATATATTATATAGATTCTTACCGGGAAGGTTTCTATTGATAAAACGAATTAAATTAAATAAATTTATGTTTTTCAAATATGCTGTCTTAAAACGTGTGATCAATGGTGGATTCTCCTATTGAATGTAAAACAATTCATTGCTTTTCAGTATAACTCCTCCATTGCCAAACCCAAAGAGTAGATTACAAAAAACAATTCGATTATAAATCCAAAGAGAATTAATATTTTAGTTTAGCTAATGGTTTTAAATTTATAAACCATTATGAATGATATTTTCTGTACTTTTATGTTCACTTATAACTAAAGCAATACTGAATAGATTTTAATACAGTATTTTTTTATATTATGTTGAATTTCTTAAGAAAGATTATAAGCTATATATACATAGAGGCCTATATATTTTTAAGGAGCTGAGCATCAACGTTAAAGGCAATAAAAGTATTTTATGTACTGTACACTGTGGATTGGTAACAGCGAGGACTGCCACAAGTGCATACACTTTTATGACTACATGGAGATATCAATCCGATAAAGACTCGGTGATAAGTTTGGAGATTCCGGATACAAACATCGACCGACAACTGCATGCAAGTGTAACTAAGAATATGGTACACGGCCCACACGGACTTTAGAAGCGGTTATCTTCGTGCATGCAGCAAAAATTATCCGAAGAGCTACATCAACGAACATGATGGATATTCCAACTACCGTTGACAGCATCACGACGATGGAGGGCGCTCGGCCACGATCCGTTCCAAGCGTTGGAAAATCGCTGGGTGGTCCCAAAAAACAACCCGTCCTGTTGAGAGTGTTCAATTCCCTAATTAATGTGGAGCTATGCAGTTTCACCAAATCCATCAAGTATGTATGTAAGTAAATCCCTAAGGACAGTGATCAAGTGATGTTTAATATTAACTTGACCAATGAGGTGGAACAATTTCAGTTGGGATTATTCAGGGTGTTATGCATTTAGCTGTCTATATCGAATATAGATAATGTGTATAATTTGCAATAAAGTATTGTCAATTATGTCAATAATAACCCATGACACACACCATTAACAATCTTCATCAAATTGTGCACTGAATATCCCGTTGCGAAGACGCTTTCTTAAAATGATGTTTTTTCATATAATGCTTGGAAAATTAATAAATTCTAGTACTAAATCAAGGTGTTTTTGTTGAGGAACCCCCCATATTAATGAAGAGTCATAACTTCAGCCGGGTATATAACGTGCACCCGTATAACATAGTTTGCTATTAATTGAAAATGTGGCTCAAGTTAATCAAAGGTCCAACTTCATTCAAAAACTTATGTATCATGAACGATGTAGCCCACGTATCCTACCAATTAGTTTGCAAGGCACTGAGACTATTAGAAAATTACTAACACTGAAGCAATACTTTAGCAAAATCTACTTTGTGTAGCTTTTCTTCCTCACTCAAAAATTTTCTCTCCGTTATATTAATATTTTCCACTTGACAGATCCTCTTGCACTTTGGTTCGCCCACAAGGAAGGCCTATAAGAAGATATTGAACATAGAACAAATCAACCAGTAGACAATTAGGACTCAAATGAAAATAGTCTTAATGCAGGTTAGAGTGAAATCAACCCAGTTGTGAGGTCTTTCTCGTACTAAGACCATGAAGAACTCGGGTCTTCTTTCACATGAGAATTCTTACAGATTAATATTCTATAGTGACCATTTGAGAGAGAGGACAAATGACCGGCCAGTTCTATTACAAACGTTGAAAATAAACAAGCATCTATTGAACACAGAACAACTTACCATTGGCATAAAAGTATTGTAGAGTGATCGAGATTCAGTAGGAAAAGTGTTCTTTTAAGCTGCACCCAAATGTAAAAGAAATATTCTAAATATTAATTTATCCTTGACTAGACTCAAGTTTAAACGATGTGTTGTTATTGCGGTGGCCTCATTGGGTATAGTTACTTATTGTTAGAAGCGAGAAGAACAACGCATGTAGCATTTAAATTAACTTTGCACTATTTCTAATGAACAAATTGTCGTGTGTAACACATCAAAGCAAAGTTTCAAATTAAAATTTCTGCAAAAAAATAATTATTTTATTATGTAATGAGAGTATAATGTCGCATAAGACCTCAATTGAAGATCCAAATAGAGCACTGAGATCTCAGATGCCACAATGTGTTCAGATAACTCATCACCGTATTGTTCTCAGGAGACTTCCGACTACTTTTATCAGTAAATCCGAGAGTCACTAGAGCTGACGAGGTCCATGCTTGCCTGAAAAGATCCTACATATGCCCAGACGTACTGAAACTTTCCTTGTCAACCAACATGCGCATCCGCCTGTGCACAGACAAAAATTAGACTGATTTGTCGATAGATCGCTGAAACCCAGCATTGGAGTATTTGCATAGCACTAAAGCAAGGTGTCCTTGAATAGCTTCCAATATGCGTCGTTGTAGAGGATATTCAGGAATGTATCCATTTTATTTATCCCAATATACGTCTTCTGCAAAACAAACCTCTTTCGTGGTTCTAGGTGCAAGCATTTCTATCACTAAAAACGAACTGGCTAATAAAATTAACGACTGTATTTTAGATCAGTTTAGAGCAGTCCATGTCCACAGGATAATTTTTTAATTGCCAGCCCATAGTTAAAACTGATGTAACAATAAAAAATCATAAAACTAAATTTGTTATCTTTATATATATTCATTTTATGGATAATTATAGTCCAAGAGTAAAAAAACTCGTCTTATAATAATACACTACCATGTGTGTGGTAATGCAATAATAATGTCATGAAATATTGATACAAAATAAAATATATAATATAATACAACATCTTAAGTGATAACAGTAATCAATATCTAAAAATAAAATAATATATATTTTATTTTGTATCAATATTTTATTACATTATTATTAAATCCTAAAATAAGTTAGTGTTTTTATTTTAACCGCTCTTTAAAGGTTTTTGAAAAAGTTAAATTAATACAAAAATACCTAATGAGTGGTAGTCTATAAAATAACTTTATTCTAATATAAAATGAAATAATAAAAAAAACTATTCACCGACATAGAAAAAGTTAAATAAAACAGACTAGGTTAAGCTTTTTAAGTAAAAGTCAATAAAAATTTGATGAGGTTTGTAAATGTGACTTTCACATAATTAAATAATTGCTCTAGGCATAGCTTATATTTTATCCAACTGTTTTCATTCCTGTAACTGGATGCAATATAATATCGCCAGCTTATACAGAAGAAACTCGAAACTTTCATTACCTGTATATGGTGACCACTATAGAACCTATGCTATCAACTTCAAACTATATTATAACGGTAAACTTGACCAAATCTCACAGAGCACTAGAACAAACAAATGACTCCTTATAAGGTTGCTTTTTAGTTGAGAACGGCCTTGGGACGTAACTTAAACAGTTAAATGTTGTTATATGCTGTGTTGGTCTAGTACAGCGTACAGTATGTGAGTGTTTTGGGTTGTATGTGTTATGTGGTGCATTGCATTTAGTGTGTACTGTCCGCTGTGCTGTGAGTATCGTGTGTCGTTATGGTTGTGTATTATGCATATTGTATGGTAATACGATCATTGTGCATATTTGTATTGTGTGTGTGTGTGTTGTACGCTGTATGTTGACTACACTACATGGTGGATAGTTGGTTGTGTTATCAGCACAGCCCTCTCTATCTAGCAGGTCTGTTCGACAGACCGTGATTCCTACAAACCATGGGAAGTGTCCCTTGCCTGCTTTCTACCAATTCCGTTAACATGACTCTACACTCCAATTTTCTTAGAATGGGCCTTATCTAACAGCATGAAACGTTACTAGATCTACTTTCATATATTCATATGTCAAGTAATGGGATCTGCTTCTATCATTGTTGATAGATATTATCAATAGATACGCAACATTAATAATATTTTACTATATTATTAATGTTGACCACAAAATAATATATGTTTATATTTCCTAAACTATTATTTATATCAAACCCGCTTCGGTGTAGTAGTTGGCTAACGCGCTAGTCGTGTGGAGCTAAACTGCTGAGGACGGAAATATCGAGGTTCGAATCTCGGTCGGGTGAACTGGGGGCGGTTTTTACTTAATGGTTTTTCACTCTCCTTCCACTCTAATGCGGGTTCACTTCATCTAAATTTAACCTTCCCAATTCCTTATCCATTAATGTAATTAGTACTTAAAGCGTATAACCCGAATGGGTGGTAAAAGGCGGTGCTAAAAATGTTTTTTCCTATCAAATTCCTACTGTACATGGGTAACCTGGCGGTCTAGGGGTAAGGTGTCGGACTTCTGTGCTGGTGGCCGGGGTTCAATCCTCGGTCCCGGCACAGATTTATCCCTTCCTTCACCTCTGACAAGACATCTTGTGAATGTGAGGAATTCCAGGCCTCCACCGTGGTTCGGATTCCACGTTAAACTAGTAGGTCCTCCATTTCATCTCACATTCACCCTACCATTACCCACTAGCGTAAGTGCGTACGGGTATTAAGACGCGGTGCTAATAATAATAATAATAATAATAATACTGTACATGGTATCCAAATAATGTCTGCGTGATACTACATGACGTCACAAACTCTGCCACAAGAATACTACCAGAGTCCAGGAGTAACAAACAGTGGTTCTAAACTCGTAGTCATACATGAATATGAAATTCTTAGCCCCGATTTATTTTTCAAACTTTTATTATACTATATCATTTTAAATTTTTATACTTTCCTGGCTATCCCGGGTAGTCAATCCACTCTCCTACCAAATTTAAATTTTCTACCACCTCATAAAGTGTTTTTTTCCTTTCTATGAATTTTGAAAATTTCCACATCCTACCCCCACCCTACCCCACTCCTCTCAAGTCACTGTATTTGTTTTCAAATTTAAAATGATCAAATTATTTTGGTTATTTGGGGTTGTACCTATACATGTATGTAAATGTTTCAATTTCCTACCGTACGGCAAATTGTTTTATTTTATTAGTTTTGGAATTTTGGGGGGGAACCTCCTTCTCCCATTCTCTGGTCCTTCTTTTTGAATTGTTTTTAATATGACTGAATAATCGGCTCTTATACCTTTATTATTATTATTATTATTATTATTATTATTATTATTATTATTACAGCGTCTTACTACCCGTTCGGATTATACGCACTTACGCTAATGTGTAATGGTAGGGTGATTGTGAGATGAAATGGAGGATCTACAGAGTTAACGTGGAATACGAACCACGGTGGAGGCCTGGCATTCCTCACATTCACAAGACGTCTTGTCAGAGGTGAAGGAAAGGTTTGGTAATCAGATAAATCTGTGCCGGGACCAAGGATTAAACCCCGGACCCCTGCACAGAAGTTTGACAACTTACCCCTAGACCACCAGGTCATCCACCTATTTTATTGATATGTTGATGTGTTATCATAGCCCTCAATTCGTTCAACTGTATAACCATAATTTATATCAGTGCAACAGTAATAAATTATCAGACCCATGAATATTTATATAATGATCATAATTATTTTAGAGGTTTTGCTATCGACAAAAATTAAATCATACTAGAAATAATAAATCCGTGATACTCAATGAAGACAATGTTTGAACAATTGACACACTATATCAAATATGCAGGTAAAAAGGACTAACATGCTTTCTCAATCCGCAAACACTTTTACGTGGATGACGTAGCAATGTATACGTTACGGATAATGTTCAAAATTGGATAAAGTCTACATTATCCTAATTATGTTGACATTATCCAAATTACCAGGATAATGTTGAATGATAGATGAATGAATATTATATTTCGAGGTCTATCCTGATATTTTGGCACTATCCAGCAGCACTTAGATATTGTCAAATTATAGGATTAAGGATCAGTTAGGTTAGATTAGGCTCTATTAGGTTCGTTATGTTACATTAGACTAGGTTAGTTAGGGTGAGTTTAGGATAGGCTAGTTTAGTTCAGTTATGTTGGTTTATTGGAATATAATGCATCAAAATTAGGCATTTTGAATGTCAGTGCATTGCCACGATCCAATTTCAGGTCCCAGATCAAAATAGCTTTCAAAAATATAATTCGTATTGAAAACTGCTTAGTTTTACAAATAACATTCAATGTTTTCCAAGTATTGATGGCTAATGTCGAGATTATCTGGATAAGGTCGTAAATTAGAGACATTACTTTCTATTTCTGACTTTATCCACTTCATTAGAATAGTGCTGATATCTCCCGGCCAATCTTGGCACTATCCAGATTTCGCGCACAGCCCGTAACATCAATGTGTAGGGCTGTATTTGAAAGGTGGGCTTCGTAACGCTATTCAAGTCCTGCTATAGAGATGTTTATCCTGTCCTTCGCATGGACAATAACCAGACATGCATGGTCTTTGTAGTACCAAGGGCTGAGACTGTGAAGCTTATTGGAATGACTAGAGTTCACCCCCTACATATAAATCTCTATACATCTAGAAATGTTCATATTCAAATTATCTTTATAGTCCCTGACATAGGATTAAAATTATTATTATTATTATTATTATTAGCACCGCGTCTTACTACCCGTTCGGGTTATACGCACTTACGCTAATGTGTAAATCTTTGCCGGGACCGAGGATCGAACCCCGGCCGCCAGCATAGAAGTCTGACACCTTACCCCTAGACCACCAGGTCACCATAGGATTAAAAGAATAACATTAATTGCTCTGTGTTTGGAGAGCTAATATTAAGACAAAATAATAATCGACATACATAAATTTCACGGTTTCAGCAGCATAGTGGATATGCCAAATCCGTAACTATATTTATGTCGTAAGCTAATTGGAAAATCCAGCTTATTACAATGGGAGTTGTCATGAGTTAGGCAAGTCAAGAATTAATGCTAGATTTGCCTATCAGCCTGTTATATGAGACGTATTGCAATGAAACCATACTGCTTTAGGCTATTAAGAAAATGAACTTTAGTTTGTTCAGTGAGTCAAGTCGATTTCAGTCTTATTGAAAATACGGCCAAGATAGTGAAGGCGTATTAAAAAGACCACAACAAATAAGATTTTTTTCCATTCAACAAGCTTACTAAACACGATTGCAGGGTTTGATTGAAAAAAACAAACACTTAAATTTAAGTGATTTATAATGATTTATTTTACATCCATTACTGTGTCCAGCCTTTGTACCGGGTCAGTTTTTTTTTATTAAAGCCATCCACTACCGGCTGCCTGTCGTAGCCTTTTAATCTAACTTAACACTAGAACAGACACAACATCCAGTCCCCGGCCGTTGATTCATCAACGTAAAAGGTAAAATCTACATTTCACCAATAATAGTTTTTTCGGTCATGCTGGAAATTGAACCCGAGACCATTAACTCAGTATACAGACAAGCTACCGACTGAGCTAAGGTTGATTTAATATTATTATTGTTAGCACTGCGTCTTACTACCCGTTCGGGCTATACACACTTACGCTAATGTGTAATGGTAGGGTGATTGTGAGATGAAATGGAGGACCTAACAGTTCAACGTGGAATCCGAACCACGGTGGAGGCCTGGCACTCCCCACATTCAGATTTAATATTGATTTACAGTTAAAAGGGAAATAGTAACAAACGTTTATGTTTTTTTTTGTTAAAATATATTTAATCTGATATTGAAGAATAATAATACAGACACAAATTGTTTACCTTTCTTTTGCAAAACAATTTACACCTTTATAAGTGCATTGTGACATTCACCAAAAATTAATTCACGATGTATAGATAAAGGTTTTAATTTATTTCCACCCGCCTCGGTGGCGTATTTGGCTAACGCACTTGTCGTGTTGAGCTCGACTGCTGAGGACGGGGAGATCGAGGTTCGAATCTAGGTCGGGTGAACTGGGCTGGGTTTTCCTAAAATGGTTTTCCACTCTCCCTCCACACAAATGCGGGTTTAATTCCTCTAATTCAACCTTCCCGATTCCTAATCTATTAGAGTAATTAGTACTTAAAGCGTACAACCCGAACGGGTAGTAAGACGCGGTGCTAAATATTAATTAATTAATTAAATTCCACACAGTAGACTGCTAAGGCAGTTCGCTGTGCACACTTGATTTGCCTTCTTACACGTGCATTTGTTCTTTGTATGCTTTTTGAAGTTCTTTTGTTATATTTTCTTGTATTTTGCAAATGTCATATATAAAAAGTCTACAATCTCTTACCTTCTTCAGAGGCCACATGGTCTAAGGTGTCACACTCGCAATTCACTAGATTGCAGATGACAGGGAGCTTGAGGCTCGAATTCTGGCCGGGTCTACTGAGTATGGTTTTTTACTAAATGTTTTCCACTCTTCCTCTCTAAGCAAATGCCGGAACACTTCTTCTGAATTCAACCTTCCACATCCCTAACTCACTAGCGTAATTAGTACATATGTGTACAACGTGAATATGGAGAAGACGTGTTGCTTATAAAAACACAATCTGATCTCCCTGCAATGCTTTGAACACAAGTCATGTGAGTTCCCATTGTGCATGAAAAGCACACAATTTTTAGTGATTTACTAAAACTGTGTGACCAAAGAGAACATAAATCTTTCTCCAAATTCCTCTTCTGAGTTTCTTCCCTTTCCCCAGTGGTTTCGCTTTCCAAAGAGTGCTCTCTAATCCATTCCAAATCTGTTTCATTATCAAGTGTTTACAAAATAATCGCTAACCCTAATTCTAGTTTGTTCTGTTCCAAATAGTACGAACTTCTGCCTATGATTCGATGAACATTTTAGAAAACATTCTAAAATAATCTTACGTAAGGAGTGTTGATGAATTATAACTAGCAGTTTACATCCTTGTTCGTTCAACATCAACACATCGTGTCCTCAACACCCTATGGACTCCATGATTATGGTGCGATGATATATGGTTTGAAAAGTTCTTCCAACAAATGAAACGGCAGCCAGCCCAGTATGTACTCCTAGTGTCATCCATCCTGGCAAGTAACATGTTTTCAACAACTTGATTGCAGTGCTCCACGTCCTCCCCCGTCCCCTTCCTGCCCCCTGTGATTTTGGATGTTGCAGTCTTCCATGCACTATTTTACATTCAAGTCACATATATGCAACTTGCTAGATGGCACTGTGGTTTGGTCCAACAATATATGATAGGCCAACGTATTGCTGAAATGTCCGAGGACATCAGTCAAAATGTTGACACAGAAATTTTTCTCTGCACGTAGATAAGCTGCATCGATAGAGAAATACGTCAAAAGCATCAATATACTAATAATTTTAATTTTTATCAAAATTAAATAGAAACCTGTATTACAGTCTTCATACAAGTGTAACGTAATTATCTTTTTAGCGCCTCGTCTTTCTTCCCATTCGGGTTATCCACTTGTGAAAATATTGTTTTCAACTAAGTGTGCCCTGAAGTGAAAAAGGTTGGGAAGCCCTGCTATAGAGTATTGCTAAAACACGCATTTAAAAAAGAAATTCATTTCAAAGCCCTTTCCCAGCCCGCGTATTGGGTATTGCAAACTATTTTCAGGAGGATGAAAGTTAGAGGAAGTGGAAATAAACTTGAAATTAGTTTTTTGATACAGTTCATGATGAAACATAGCGTAATAATCTATATTCCGTTTAGTGAATCCTTACCCAAAGGGCTACAGGTCTGACATGATCACCACCTTGACTCTATATTGTGATGCTAGGGTGGTTTATTGCCGATAGTGGGTGGAAGTTCAAGGTGCAGATGCATGTACATTGTACAGAGCTATTCTCATATTGATAGTATGACATGCACCCTGCTTCTTCTTGTTGTTAGAAGAGTGCAAGAGGTGGGCTTACTCTGTAATGTGCTGGCCTGCTCAAGACGAGATCGGGGCTCAAATCCTGGTCAGGTCTAGTGATGATTTTACCTAAATGGTTTCCTACTCTCCTTCCACGCAAATGTGGGTACACTTCCTATAAATACACCCTTCCTCTGACATAAAACCATTAGCGTAATTAGTACATAAAAGTATAACCCAAAAGGGTAGTAAGCTGCTGTGCTAAAACAAATGAGTGATATGAACAGGCCCACCATGTGTTAAAACCAGGCCCGTTATCAGGGTGAAAGTGCGCTCTTCCCCCTCTATTTGGGGTCATTCATAAACCAAGTGGGTCAAGTGGGGGGCAGAGGGGAAAGGTGTGAGGGTGATTACACATTAGTGTATGTAACCCTTCTCTTATACTTAATTTCCAAGTGTTGAAAATAAATTGTTTTATGGTTTATTTTCAGTTAGTAAATATGCTCATATAGAACCTCTGAATATGTAGTGTTGAAAATGCAAGCTATAAAGTTTTTTTTCTCACAAATATTTTGAATGGCTTAGACACTGTTCAATATTTGCTATGCTATGAAATAATGACATTCACTTTTAATGTAAGAATTTGCTTAACACAGGATGTAGGAGTTTGGGAGAGGGGTAGCAAGTATGGGGTTAAATAATTATTTTTTTAAAATGAAGAAGTTTATGGATGACCTCTTTGAACTTCTCTACTTGTGTTTGTAGATTTTTTCAAACTGCTATAATCTCTTACAAATAATAACCAATGCACTCAAATCAATATGTAACTAAATACTGAAATGAGACACACAAGTTGAAATGCTAAAATTTACATGAAAACGAATCTCTGCCCTGAAATTTTTAATAAAAAAAATCCATTTAACTTCAAAATACTCAGGAGCAAAGGACAAGACTGGAATGAACAAATTATATAAGCGTGTGAGATGTTTTCAAATAATTAGGAACATTTGTCATAAGATTATAAAACTTTGTTGGGTAAATCTAGGACGAGTAGCCTTGCAGATACCAATAACATAGTTTTGAACATGGACCCTTGAAACTCAGATCAGGAACTAAGAGTTTCCCCTTGAGGAGGGCTTGGATATAAAAACACATCTTATTATCATTCATATTTCGACATAGAATCTCAAAGCGGCAATTACACACCTATATTTTCATATGAAGCCAATGATATCACACCAAGTTCATAATAACAGAAGACAAAAATAATATTATTATATAATCATAAGAGGGAATATGATTTTCTGGTTTGTTACTATGATGCAGAAAAGTGGCTGGGAAAGTTGAGGGGTTCTTGGTGGAAAAAAGTTAATTTCAAAGAACTCTTGGCAAGTATACCAGAGGAGCTTATGTAAAGTATTTCCAGAATACCAAGTTTAGGTGTTCTTGGTGGAAAAATATGAATTTCAAAGAACTCTTGGCAAGTATATCAGAATAATTTATGTAAAGTATTTCCAGAATTACAAGAATAATCTTCCAAAGGAAGTTAACCGGTATAAAACAAGCAAAAACTGTACCGTACTACGTGTCTGCAATTAAATAATGCAGTTTTTGGTCACAAAGATTTTTAAATGCATGTAAAATACTGGAGGTTAGTGTTCAATCTAACTTTATAAAGTTATTATAGCCTTTAAAACCCTTGTTTATATTTCAATTTAATGGCTTTGATTTAGGGTTCCCATTTATAATTATTCAATTCCTTCAATCCTCAACATATATGGCTAAATTCAACACTTGTCTAATAATATTTATGTAGGCCTACATATTTTTAATAGAATCCTTGTAAGCCTATAAGATACATTTTTATGTTGAATACTGTAGTTAGAAAAAGTTATTAAGGATTAATACCATTTAGACTTGGGTAATAATAGTAATCAAAATGTTTCCATATTATGTTTATGTTCTCTGGTTTATCCCATATGGTGTCAAAGAATACCTTGAAGTTTGTATTTTGTTTCCTATTCTTATCTTCAATTCCAGGTATTAAGGAATTACTAATGGATTTAAACTTATAAATAAAAGATAGGTATTAGAAATGAGTGAGAAATAAAAACTATATTGTGTTATAAGTCATTATTTTTAATTATTTAGCTTGTGTTTTAAGTATGCCAAGATTTTTACCTTGAAAAACACAAAAGATGTTTTACAATATATTTACCACATGTCCTTTAAAACAGTTATTTGACATTTATATTAAAAATGGAACATTACAAATAAAAATCAAATAATCTTAAACTATACATTTTGGATGTTCTCACTTTATATTTGTACACAATAAAAATAAAGAAAACCTAACATCACAGATAACAAATAATATTTTAATACTCACATTTATTAACAATAATGTCTACACCAAGGACAATGAGCACAGCTCAGCCCAACCCTTTATTTAGGTTGAACAATAAGCACAGCTCATTTCAACACTTTTCTTTTTAGGTTAAATTGCTTGGTGGTTTACACATAACAACAATGAGTTAACATGGGAAATAAACTTGTTTTAAGTATACATTGTAGCTCAACTACTGTAGGAGAGGTGGTATGTGACAGCTAGCAGAAGATTTATTGCAAAAATTGTCTGAAAGTCACTAATATCAAACTATTTGGAAATAATTTGTATTTTCTTAGTAATAGCCTTGTTGTTAATCAATAAAAAGTGTTCATTCTGCTTGCAGCCACTTAACTACACACTCTTCACCTAAGATGAGATATGAGCTTTATTATAATATTTTAAATGTAATCTATATATCAAAATATATAAAATAATATCTTGAGACACCAAAAATAATGAGTTATTTATAAGAAGTAATTGTAATATTACTTGTTATAAACAAGAATCATAGCTTTTCTTCAATTTATCAAAAATAATGACTAGCCTACTTTCCCATATTAACCACCAGGTTGTTGTGTATCTAGACAAAACAATGCTAGGAAGATCTAAATGTAGCGTAAAATGCAGTATACATCATTAATCGCAAGAAGTGACGTATGTCTCTATTCAACGTACATTCACCATACACCATTCACCATACACCGAACAGTCAGTTAAGCAAGGTTTATATAAACAAGACGATTATACACACTAATAAATGAACAGGTACCATAAATAATTGTGCGTGTACATATACGTACATACAAACATAACACAGCTAGGAAAATACACGGGTAACAGTTCATTCCTTTTAAACCCCCTTCACATAGCATCTTCAGGTTACATTGCAAACATCATTCAAATATGATATTTAACAAGTAATGAGATACAGAAAGTAATTGCAATAACTAACTTGGTTTTAAAATATCTACATAGTAGGAAGGCAATGTACTTATATATTTTTAGGTAAAGTATAATGTTTGCCATAAAATTATTTCAATGAAAATTGACTAAATGTTTAATGTGTTTAGATATATTTTTAAAAAAAAGTTACATTAATGTATAGTATATACTATCTAGAACTGTATTAAATTATTTTTATGTTGAAAATATACTTTATTTTAATAAAACCTGAAGAAAAATACTGTAACCATTTTAAAGTTTTAGTTTGGTTAAACTTGTTAACCTTCATGACACAGTTATGTGGAACCACAGGTAAATATACCTTGTTCACCTGAGTGTTAGAGGTGTTTAATAATATATATTATATTCTCTTTAATATGAATCAAATTATAAGATGTACATAGACAAAACTGAGCATGGATTAAACAAGTGCATCCATGCTAGAACTTAGTTCCAATAAATGGCTGTATTATAACACTTTAAGAGAAGCTATGTTTAGTTTTGGTTATGAAGTCCTAAAATCACATCTGCTCTAAATTTCACTTAGGAAACAATATTTTTCCCTTATTAAGGTTTGAATGCTTGTGGTTGTTTGTCTGAAACAATATTGTATTCCTGGACTTTAAAAAACAAAAAACAAATAAATATTTGTACTAGGTATGGAAAATGAAAAATCATTTGTCGAAATGTTCATAATCATTTCCAGACCTAAATTAATTCCAGCATTCAAGCGGATGCTGACCACGACCCTATCATTATGAGATCTGCACAGACGCACGTTCAAGAGACCGTGAAGTGAGTTAAGAGGAACTACTCCTCTACGAAATATGTACACATGAGGATGAGGGATGATTGGAGGATACGGTATATCTAGCAGGACACTGGCCGGCTGTCTGGTGGCGCTGTCTTTTCCGAGTTGGCTGGCGTCTGAAACAAAACAAACCAATAGTTTTAAACAATTTGGCATATAAATTATTAAAGAATAAAATAACCAAAGCTATTATTTAATCTTTTATTAGTGAGGATTACTCCATCTAGATATCATATTCTGAAAATTGAAAAATGACACCTCTATCCCCACGTCCATCATAGACTGGCTTAAAATATGAGTTAAGAATAACCCTGGGCACGGGACGACTCCTGGATATCTCAGTGGTAAGAGCATTGGCGTACTGAGCCAAAAGTCCCGGGTTCGATTCCCGTGTCCAGGTGTCATTTTTCAATTTCCAGAATATAAATTATGCCTACATACAACTTCAACGGTTTCATGCTTGTCAAAAATATTAACTTCAAAATTTCCTGGTATTAACAGGCTATTTAGTCCGCAAATTTATAGGTATCCAAAAAGGATTTTCAAGAGCAGTCTTTATTACATCAGAAAAATAATAAAGGTTAACTAAGACATTTTTTCTGCCAGATTTGTAGCTCGGTAAGCGAAGAATTACCGCGCAAACGTTCAGCTCTAGCGCAGTATTTAATTCTACGATGGATTATTTCAAAATATAGTTAACACCAAAATATAGACGAGATACTTCAACAGTGCTCTTATTTTCTCTAACAGCCCTATCGGTGGGGTTTTATCAAGATTTTTTTTAATGTGTGAAAATGTAACATTAGCTTATTTTCAAATAATTTTTAAGCTAGTTACGAGGCTATGAGACTATATAGGCTTGATGAAAAAGGGCTAAATATTTAGTCTTCCTCTAAAAATAAAGACTTTTTTTTATAGGCTCACGGCATAAAAATGAAGATATTACAGAATTAGCTGCGAATTCTCTCTTTCTTTACCTTGGGATAAGAAATTTTGAAGTTTTCTTTCTGCCATTTCGAATTTACTTTACAACGGGTGGCTGTAGGTGAAGGGAAAAGAGGAAGTACAACTTAGACAGAATAAAGTAGTTCCATAAAACGCATTGTATTTAAAGTAGTGTAGATTGACAGTAATTGATACCTACTTTCGCAATGACCGAAGTGGCCAGCTTAAAAATCCTATTTAATTTTGAATAATTTTGTCTACCCCCACGTAGCATATGTACAAAAATTTTGATAGCTTTGCGTTGTTTGGGGGGGGGGGGAGATTTATTANTTATGAAAATTGGTTGAACTAAACATAACAGGATAGGTTAAATTGGAATAATATTTTACAAATAACATTTTTCCCAGCCTTAGCCCATAGGTAGAATGTGAAGAATACAGAGGCTAGATAGTAAAGGTTTGGTATGTAATCCCGACGCCAATATAACATGTTTAGTAAGAGTTTAAGTTCGTTATAATGAATGTCACGGCCGGCGTGAGGGTTTCTCGCAAGCCTAAGCGAGATGAAAATAATAAGTTAATAAAATAAAGTGTGAACCTCTTCCCCCCTTAATCAATGTGCGCAAAAGTATTATCCCTCAATTTCTTCTTGATATTTTCAGAAGCTTTTAATTAACTATCAAAGTCATTTGCTGATAAAGTGACCCCGTATTTCATAAAACCATAAAAGTTATATGTTGTTGACCAATCTTTAAAAAAATATATACTCTTAGTATTAGATAACATATTTAGATGTTATTTCTTTATTTATGAATAATTACCTCATTAGTTAATTTAAATAATGGTTTTTATAATTGGCAAAAAAAACATTTTGTTGGAATGGCCTTTGCACCAGGGCTATCGCATTAATACGTTTTAGCAGTGTCAAGAATTTAAAAAAAAAACTGTATTTAATGTTATAGTGACATAAATAAGACAGAAATTAAAAGTGTTCATCGGTGAAGTTAAGTAGCATAAAATGTCCATATATTAACTCAGACCCTAGTAGATAAAAACAGAGTTTCTAATTTTATTATTTGATATTTAATGGTAATGCTAATTCATACAACTTTCAGGTGTAGTGAATTTTTTTCCCTTTCTGTTAAAGTATGTAAAATACCCCTAGACAAAGTTAAAGGGCTTTAATCTTTATACATGATTAATTATCTTTTGTTGGGAAACATGTTTAGAATGGAAGAATGACTAGAGCCAGTTTATTTTGTTTTAACTTTGTCATGACACCATTGCAAGTGTGACATTATTGCAAATAATTCTACCCTGATTAAATAAGGTAAATGTTAATCGTAAGTATGACATTATTGCCACACATTCAACTATGATATTATTTTTATCTTTATGATCTTTGCTAGTAGCTTATTGGATTATTATCAAAATCATAGAACCTACAACCACAGTTATGTTAAAAATATGTTTAATAGCTTAGAGAGATTTAATGATCAAAAAAATCCTTGCTCTCTCTTTTTTAGGGAGACTTCACATTCACCGCAAACCATCTCAGAAACCCCCCTACCCCCCAAAACACCCTATTAAAAAGTATCAGATTATGGTCATGCTTTGTTTGAAGTAAGAAAAGGTGGCATTGCTAAGAGCCATTCAACCTGGATAATATAACAAACACGTGATCAAACACTATTAGTGGTAGGAAATAATTATACACAAGTCAACGCAGATATAAAAACATTGTATTGTTGCCAAACATATACTTATTGTGGGGTTTAGCAGTTGTCTATTAATTGAATAAACTAAACTGCTATTATAACAAATTCAATCATGCATTCATAATGGTTGGGAAGTAAGATAGCCCAATCCTAATAATGTAGTAGCAGGCAGATTTATTTATGTGTATTAGAGCCTATGACTATTTTTATTTTTAACGACATTTTTTTACAGTACTAATACACTCGAATTCTGGTACATTTTACTATTATGTTTATCTAACCACTCTTTTTTGATTTTTTTCTATCACCGCGTCTTACTAATTACGATAGTGGTTTTTATTAGGGATTAGAAAGGTTATATTGATATGAAGTGTACCCGTATTGGC
The DNA here is from genome assembly GCA_902141385.1 of Timema californicum. Taxonomy (NCBI): domain Eukaryota; kingdom Metazoa; phylum Arthropoda; class Insecta; order Phasmatodea; family Timematidae; genus Timema; species Timema californicum. The sequence goes on from CABFOW010002178.1 coordinate 63,441, forward strand.
GTGGGGGAAGAGTTGAAAAGCATTTTGGTAAAAATCCTCCCAGTACACCCGACCGAGATTCGAAGCTCGATCTGAAGTTTCTAATAAATAACCCTTGTCTTGTAACTAAACAGGTTGTTAACGATGGTTACTTCACCAGATGCCTCCTCTAGTAAGTTGCACTACGTCCCAATATCAATCTGGTGGTTGTTGAAACAGTTTGCATGTAGTACGTGAGATAGGCCTATGGACGTTAGTAAAAATAATTACGAAATAGCTCCGCAAACATGTTAAATTACCTTTGTCCAACAAGAGAACAATGTGGTAATCTTAATTAAATCGTGTTCTAATTAAAATATATTTAATGGGCAATTTAAGTGCACACGACTATGGCCTTTTAAAATAAGATCGACGACAAAAAAGTTATTTTTTTAAAGTTTCTTCCAACTAAAATTTCTAATATATTGTCTCGCTTAAAACAACTTTTCTAGAGTTATAAGTTACTATAAAATGTTATTTATACATAAAATTCACATTGTTTTCATTTTCGATAGTTAGTATCAATACCCGGGGCCGCCCTAGGTGGTGTGCGAACTGTGGGGTCACAGAGGACACTTGAATTGAGGTGGGAGGGGGCGGGGAGGTCACGCTTGCTTAGGTGACAAGAGTGAAAAAAAAGGAAAGCAAGTTAAGGTGGGAAGTTTTTTAACTGCGCCTTTGTCAGTCCGTGGTGGATAGGTCTCACGATAAATGTTGACGTATTAACCGATTCAATTCAAACTAGTCACAGTTGTTCTTTAAACCTTTATATAGATCACATTTGTTGGGGAATAAAAATAGAAAAGGAGCTGTGGGGCGAAATCAAATTTTAAATGTATAAAACCACGAACATTTCCCGATAACTTGTACGGCTGAAAATTGGTATAGGGGTCCAAACTATTGTAAAAGCATTAAATAAAAGTGTTAACTTGTGAGTGGGAGGTGGAGCGAGGCAGATAATTGGGGGCCCAGCCTCCTCCTACCCCCACGTCAGCTAAGGGCAGCCCTTCAATACCTATGATATTATGTTAATTTTAAATATAAATGTTTTGTGTCTTCTAAAAGCGTCTTTCTCCCAGAATCCCACACTGGCTTGCTATAGTGAGACGGCCGGTAAAAGTCCGTGTATTGACAGTGTGGGGAGCAGTGTGTGTGCACGTGGCCCTAACAGCGGCGCAGATGGCCCGAGACGATCGTTACAGAGGTTGTCCCCCTACTTCTAGCGGTGGTTCTCAGGCAGGCCAGGTGTTCGCTGGCATCTACCACTTCACTTGAATCCCAGTCGGACCGGCATGGCGTGGGAACTGCTCCATGCTGCTGCTGTTTGTTTATTAACCCCCCCAATGGTGACGAGTGAAGGGCGCACATGACGGAATTAATGCAGCCCTCCCTCCCTTTCAATACAAATCCAAGCCCCGCTGTTTGGGTTTGGAACGTTCCCATCGTTCTCCCAGCTGTCGAGTTACCATTACATAATAGCCCTATATTGAAATATACTTTCAAGTTTTAATTTAGTAAAATACTGTCAACTTATAATATAATTATACAGCTACAATGTTGCATGAGCTGCCTTGTGTTCAATACATGATACAATGTTGCATGAGCTGCCTTGTACCCATTCATGATGCAATGTTGTACGGGATGCCTTGTGTTCATTGCATGATAGTGTCTCGCATGAGTTGTCAATTATTTAAGTTCGACATCTTAAAGTCTCCATAAATTTGAATTAGTTGAAATTAATATTTAATACGGATGAGTATAGTTAAATCATTAATGTACTTGAGCCACGAACCAAGACTGACGAAGGGAGCTGGTATGAACTTCCAACAAGGACTGTGGTAACAAACAGGTAGAGAAGCGGAGGACCATTCCAACTTCCAAGCCTGGACCCAGTTATTTAGATAACATGTGAAGAGGAACACTGTTTCCCGCGTGAAGGGCTTTAGGCAACATGTCGTGAAGAGGAAGACTGAATGCTCTTTGCAAACAAAGGCGTATATTTAGGCATGTCGAGAAGAGAAAATAATGCCCACTGCGGTCAATATTTTTGTACAGATTTATTTATGAGTCTACATGCATAAGAAAAATCTCATTTTATTCACAAAACATGCCCAATGTGGCTCACTGTGGAATTCCTTTGAAACCTTGAGAGAGCTTCCGAATCCGTCCAAGAGAATACACTCTTATAACCTGGCCCGTGGTATTGTGGTCAGCCCGCCTCACACCTAACCTTGGGGTCTCGGGTTCAATTCCAGGTTGGCAAGGACTTTGCATTTTTTTGGTAGACAACGTGTACCGAAGAGAAGGACATCTCTCCTCGCAGTCAAGGATTTAATATATTTAGACAACATGTGAAGAAGAATAGTGCTCACCGCAGACCAAGGACCTTGTATTTTTAGACAACATGTCGTGAGGAGGAAGACTGGTCACACAATCAAGGAAAGACGCAGCTGTGCCGGGGATTTTTGTCACGACAGTCGGTCCCCGCTCGGTCAGAATAGAAAGCCGACAAACAAGCCAGCTCAACCAGCACAGGTGGCCGCACGGCACTGAGCTTGTCAGTACAACAACAAGCTAACCGGCACTTTCAGGAAGCACCAGTGCATTACATCGCTCTCTATGTTACATCGTTTGATATTACAATCAATTATCCGCGTGTCAAAAGTTTAAATCATCAATACATTAAAAATAAGGCGTACACCGTATGCCCGTATTGTTCCCCACGTTAAGGATGTAAATGTTAAACAACATTATTAAAGAAATGTCCATAGTTGATAATATTTGAAGAGACTTCGCCCCGGGCGAGGTTTGAGCAGTAAGTTTGTTATCTCACAAATATCCGGGATAATGCTAGCTAGCTATCTCAAATTGTAAACAACTCTGGCAGATTTCACACAGCTACGTAATCTGTGTACAATAATGAAGTTGCAAACAAGCCATAATTATAGCTAATCATTTAACAATGCGCAGCTATCACACTATTAAGTATTGAAAATAACCACTTGATTATGTGCAGCTGTCACACTAAAAGGATTAAAAATGATCACTTGATAATGCGTAGTAGTTATCCCACTAGAAGATTGATAATGATAACTTGATCAAGTGCAGCTATCCCACAAGGCGGATTGATAATGATCACTTGATAATGTGCAGCCATTCCATTCAAAAGATTATATATCACTATAGATGTATCGAAAAATAGGCTAGATTATAATATTAAGTCTACGCCTTTATATTCAAACAGAAAGCCTATACCATTGGACACATTAAAAGTAACCTTAAAATTCAAATTAATTTAAAAGTGCAGAAATAATAATTTTGATAAGTTATATACCCTTCCTCACCCAAAGTAGAAATCTTGGTGCGCCACTGTCTTGAAATGAACTATTTCCATTTCCGTCGCCTGTCTTATCTGCTTCCGGTTTACTAATATGGGGAAGTAGAAATTCTATTTTTCTTGTTCGTGTTTTACTTTTTAAATACTGTACTATCCTTGACAAAATTATTTACCAACTAAGGACATAAGATAATTTTGTTTCATACTTTTCCTGAAAGATTCAAACGTCCTTTGGCCACTTAATTAATTTGATGCCACCTTCACATACCTAAGCCAGGCGATGTTTCACTGCGTAGTTAAAAACTGTATTTAGTAAACGATTACATTATTATTATTATTTGTAGTAGTACATAGTTGACGTATGGCATATTTAATAATTCATAAAGGTGACTTGGTAACAGGGTAAACCAACTGTTATGAAAATTTGTGCTTAATATGATTGTATTGTACGCATGCGATGAAGATTGTAAAATTCTGGTATTGCAGGAAAGAACTTCTTGAATATACAAATACATTTTTGCCGTAAACATTGATATTATTTTCTTAATTGTGTATTAACAGATAAAATATCCAAGTTATATTTCTTTCAAATATATTTTAAGTGGAGCATTTGCTTACATTACTACAATACCCATCGAAAAAGGTTCTTTACCATTTGAATTTCACTGTAGTAGTATTTTGCAAATGCTCGAATAAAGATTCCCTAGTCCTTCAAACAAAAGTATAACGAAATAGGCCTACCAATCTGTAAAAGAGTTTGAAGAAAATAGGTTAAGGTTAAATGTATTCTGATGATCAAATAAAACTTAATTTTTAGATGCACACACCTCTTACGAAAAGAATTTTATTTTGTTTGGTCACATAATCTATTCCATAAACAAGGACGAAAACTTATCACCGTGTAGTACGCATATATTTCGTTATAGTTTCCATCATTGGTTCATTACAAGTTCATCTACCAAAGTAACCACGTAGTTGGCTAACGTGTTGAGCTAGACTGCCAAGGACGGGAAGATCGAGGTTCGAATCTCGGTTGGGGGAACTGGGGGTTGGGTTTTCACTCTCCCTCCAGGCAAATGCGGGTTCACTTTTCTATAAATGCAACCTTCCCAATTCCTAATCCACTAGCGTAATTTGTAACTTAAACGTATAACCCGAACGGATAGTAAGACGCGGTGCTAAATAAATAAAATAGGGATGCAAAACCGTGTACATACCGTAGCAGCCACGTCCTGGCTGGAACACGGCAAGATGGTGTTGGGTGCCAGCACTACAAGAGGTTGTCTCTGCTGGCAACTGCCAGAGTGCCTCGCTGTCGTCACGGGCAAGCTGGACGCAGTCACCGCACTGTTGACAGCCGTCGCGACGGTCGGGTGCGTTTCTAGCGCGTACTGCAGATCACAGATGTAGTCGATGACGTACTGGATCACTTCCAGTTTAGACAACTTCCGGTTCTTGGGCATGAAGGGCACGAGCTCCTTAAGTTTGGAGAGATATAACTGGATCTCCTCATTCTCTACGTCTCTCCGCGGCCTATGGATGCGACCGTTCGCCACTCCAGTCCCTGTACTAGCGGTGCACACAGTCGCCGTAATTGCCTTCATTCTCACGACACTTCACTCACAGAACACTCCAGGTAAACACACGTCACTTATCCACAACGGCTGACTCCGGAATGATGAGCTTCCCCTCCGGTGGTCTTATTTATCTGTTCGCTCTCTCCTCCCTCGGTGGTGGCGCCTCCCACTCCGGTCGCTGGTTCAATCAGTGACAAGGAGGGGAGGGGCGCGAGGTCGGTGCAGCCAGTCGTGGAGGTGGAGGGGTAAGAGCACGTGCATTGTTTCATTGAGGTGGCCGGCGTGGGAACTCGTAGTCTCAGACGACTTCCCGGAGGGGTTGGCTCAGCGATGGCGACTAAACTATCGGAATGACCTTATCGATGACCCTGAATAATTCCACAAGTCCCTCACAACATGAAGATGACCTTGGCCTGAATAAAGTGGTTATTTACCGTGAGCTTATGTCTACATTTTTGGGTCGAATAACAATTCTCGCGAGAAACAAACAGCTCTATAAGGACAGCAATAAGTAAAGTTAAATAAGAGTATCTAGTACTTCTCTAAAAAGGTTTTATAAACAATAATTTTGATTGCTAAGCAGTAAAGATTTGATTCTCAGTCATTTAGGGATATTAGTGCTGTTCTTGCTATAGCAATGAACACTCAATCTAACCTATTTCTTCTTCCATGTAGTCTCACCTCCATGTTGCCATTTGTGTAGATATAAGTTAGTGAGGATGGAAGTATTGAGTTGTCTTTTGAGCTATATGAACAGTTTCTTGCCTACCATGTAAGGGAACGGCGTGATTAGGTATGGATGTATTTAAGTTACCCCTTGTAGATTTAAACCAAGTGAAGGACCTCTATAAAAGATGTTCGCTTTCGTTAGCAGATCAAAACATGCTATGAACCTCTAGCACCTTGACCTTTTATTACTTTTAATCATCATTAAATGATTAATCACGCTTGTACTTTAGTTGAATCACGACCCGGTCGACAACCAGTTCTATACCCCAAAAGGTCCAGTTATTGGGAGCCTAATATGGTCAGATGAACAATATTAACAAAGATACTGCTTTAATTCGGTAGCATATTAAATAGAATTATTTATACCCGTAGCACAAATAAGATAAATATCTTCTATGTTCGAATATCAATATCTACTTACTACCTCTTACTCCCGCACTGAGAGTCTAGAGCGGGCTGCAGTTCTAGCGCCAAGGTCGTAAAAATATGTGGTTTAGAGGAACCCATTCTGGGAATTGTTGCCCCCCCCCCACCTTCCCCCTTAGAATTGATGTAAGCTAAACACTACAAGGTGGTGGTTCCACATTTATATCTAAGTTTAAAATTTTCGACAAGTTATAGCTCCAAGTATATTATTTAACATTCAAATACACACAACTTTGGTTAAAAATCTTACTAACCAGAGTGTGTAACATTAAGAATGTCGATCTACATTAAATGTTATTATTTTTAATATTCAATTGTTATGTTTAGTTGAAATACAAACAAACAAGTATACAACACCCCATCACCAGTAGATGCACACATCTCTTCCTCTCCCACCTACACATAGTTATAAGTTATTAAACCCCCAACCCTCTTTAAAAACAACAACACATATAGTAATATTAAAACAATATTAACATATGTTGTAAGTTAATGTCTCCTTTCAAGTAGACTCCCCAAGAAAAATGTTTTCTACCAGGGAGTTGAACCAAAATATAATATATCGGTTCTGGTTCTTGTTCCAGTTCTCCAAGCAAACATTTTAAGGTTCCGGTTAGAGAAAAGTAAATGTTCTTGTTATTTTTTGTTTTGAATTAGGTTCTGGTTCTTTCACCTTTTATTTATTAGTCAGTAATACTACAATTGTAAAATGTGTAGCTAGAAACACGAATTTAAAATTAAATATATATTTCTACTAATAAAAATAAGACCTTGACAAAAAATCTTGAGAAAAGGGAAACTAGAGTATTTCAAAATTAAATTAAGTTTTATAAAGAAGGGCATAGCATGAGATTAAAAAACAAATATAAAAATGTTGCACCTTTAAGAACCGATAAGAACCTTTCTGAAACTAAAAAGGTATAAATTAAAATTCCAGTTCTGTTTCTTAAGGAATTTATTTTTAGGTTTCCTGTTCCGGTTCTGGTTACTTAAAAATAATAATTTCAGTTATCAGTTTTGGTCCCAGTTTGACTCCCTTCTTTCTACTCCCTTGCATAATATCCATTCACGATAGGTTTTTACCTGGATGACAATTCGATAATCATATGTTTAGGATTTGGGTTGCCAACACTTGTAAAAGATTACAGTTTTGTTATAAATGTAAAGATCTTTAATTACCTGTTATATATTACATTTAAAATAACGTAAACTTAAGTTTTCTTATACTATTTCATTTTTTTAAATAATTTCTTTTTATCTAACTCGAAACAATATTTTAAACAAAATTATAAGTACTTATTTTTCGTTTTGGAACGTTATTGATTATGTTTAATATAGTGCACACATCAATACCTTTTAATACAGGCATCGTATTTACTTGGAAAAGAGAAAATTCTTGTCATTTTTTTACATACAATAAATGATTTTATGATTATTTTCTCGTATTTTGAAATATTTAACTGAATAAAATATTTTCATCAACTGCGTGTCTGCATCATTGTAAAATACTTGTTTACCGTCATGTTCAATCATATGGTTTAAATTCGTCAGTTGCCATCTTGAAGCTATGTTCGTTAGAAGTTTTTGTGAAAGTGGAGTGAATATTTTTTTAAGTGGAATAAAACGATAAATAAACTCTGTGTCCGACCTTAAATAAATATATAAATAATATTGGCCTAAATTACTGTGGTTAACTATCACATTAATATATTACCATCTGTTTTCATTACAGTCATCCAAAGTGATAGATGTCAGCTGTTGGCGTAGTGATATATTAGGGATTACTTCTAGTAACATTTCGATCTATCATCCAGATAAACTTAGCTCGTGAATGACATAGCTTCACAATGTCCCGTACACACGGGGCAGTGGCAATGTTCTCGTACTTAATTAATTAAATAAACTAGTAACAAAATAATTATAGCAGCTCTCATAAAATCGTCAGCAAAGCAATATCTACAAACTATATGACACACACTCACACGGTAATTGCTTGTTCAGTGAATTGTTATCTTAAAACAATACAATCCTTATTCAAAAAATGCATGTGTATGCATTCAAAGTTTACTGTTTATTTTAAAACAATTCAACATACGTTTAAAACTATGAACATCTCTATGAAATATACTTATTTAATTAAAACTACTTCCTACAAAACCTTTTTTTCCAAACGATATTTCCTTTTACTTTTTTCAAATACGGAGAGATCACTGTTTATTTTATAGGGAAATATAATTTGTAGATCTGCTTCAAATGTGTTTGTACTTAATCATCACTGTATGTAAACCATTACCTGTGCTACTAACCAATTAAGCACAAATTTACACGATTGTTACTTTCTTTGGTAATGGCCGCCTTATTAGTAATGACGGTAATTAATTTCTTCAGGGGCGGCTGCCCTGGATGCCAGTTCAAGGGGGCGCCAAACATAGCACCAAACTAACCTAAAGCCCGTATCACATGACACTAGCTCGTACTAGAAATCCAGTGTGCTAGCTAGCGACTAGATATCTGTATACTAGCTAGTACAATAGAAACAGGACTAGAGTATTCACACGCTGCTAGTTTGGTACTAGGTTCTAGTGCAAATATTTATAGAACTTCAGAGATTAATTTGGGTGCAACAGCTGCATTAATTGCTAATAAAGATATT
>CABFOW010002178.1:73374-96493 GCA_902141385.1 Timema californicum
TCTTGTTTTAATTTGCGCAAAAAGTTCAATAATTTTCTCCTTGATCTATGGATGACAATTGAGGAAATATTTCTCCATTGAAAGTATTGCAAGCGCACTTAGTATTTCTGTTCAATAAAATAACTGAAAAAAAATGAATCAAATAGAATAGCTGGAAGCAGAATAATAATCTAATTCTACACTCTTCTACACTTCATCACATTCAAGAATATGATAGACGGTTTTTAAGAACAACACACGCTGAGTAAAAAAAACTTCCTTCCACCATCACCCCAGAGCCGGCACTGCGAGATCAACAGTTCTCTCTCTACCTGGTAGTCCCACCTTCCTTTCTACCTCCCTCCTACGTGCGTATGCGCACAGCAGTCAAACACCACGTCACTGGCACTGTCAAGCGCACAGTTCCATACAAAAAATTTGTATCTTTTCATAAACTTGGGGATGGTTACTGAAGTACTGACATTAAGCTGAAGGAATATGTATTGTACTACAAAAATGAATAAAGAATTAAAGAAAAAAAGGACCTATTATATAAAGTGTTATCGATAATATCAAGTAGAAATAGGGGGTGCTGCAGTTCTGCAGTGCCTATACACGAGCTGTCTCTGGTTATAGGCCTAGTAAAATAGAGACAAAAACATTTTCTACCAAACACGTTCTTATAGTGTCCTTTGTAATGCTACGCATTTTCGTACATTCTTGCAGTGAAACGTTTGGATTATGATTACCACTCTAAGTTGGTGGAATTTCCCATCTATTATTTTCCTATCATGCCCAGGCTACGTTAGGTTTGGAGTTGCTAGGTTTGGGAATTATTTTCCTATATGCCCGGGCTAAGTTAGGTTTGGTGAGTTGCTAGGCTTGGAGATTATTTTCATATTTTCCTAATATCCCCCAATTATACAGGGTTTTATTGGTGTAAAATATTCTAGCGTCGTGTTTTCATAAACCAAACATTAGGAAAAGATCATACATAATGGGGCAGAAAGTGATGACACATTTAATAGAACTATTTTTGCTATTTTTATTACTAAATACTTAAAAATTAAACTTTTAAAAAAAAGATTGACAATTTTTTACATTTCCTTGAATTATTTACCAAAAAAAGTCCTTAAGATGGCCACAATTATATGAATACATTGTTTTATACACTCCTTGAAACTTGACATGAAATTGTGAGCAATGTATCTTATTGAAATGCTTAAACTTCCACCACAAATCTTTGTTTGAGTTCCTGAATTGTGCTTGGACTAGTCGCGTAGACATGACTTAAACAAGCCGCACAAGTCTGTGCCGATCGCCTGGGTTGAGATGGAGTTGGCCCGCCAGAGGGTAGTGGGGACGACGCCTGGCCACCACGTTCTCCAGACATTTTCTTGGGGGCATGTTAAAGGTATGTACAGGAGCTCCATGGCTTCTTTGGTGCTGACTGACAGCTCACAGCTGATTTCTGACAGTCAACATTTAGGTATATACCTAAATTTTGATTGTCAGAAGTGACAGCTGCTAAACACATGATTTTGCAGATCATATTGTTCGGCGTGGGGATACATAACTAGGTCTGGTCACTTTTCAAAGCTTTTAACTGTCAGCTGTGAGCTGTCAGTCAGCACCAAAGAAGCCATGGGGCTACTGTATATACGCAACTCCCTCGAAAACAATTCAGAAAATTAAAGAATTGTTGTGGAAGCTGAAGCAATTCAACAACAAAATACATTGTGCAAAGTTATGTCTAGCTTCAAGAGGGTCATAAAACAGTGTGTGGTATATAATGGTAGCCATCTTAATGACATTTTTTACCAGGGGTATGAAGGAAATCGTAAATCTTTTGTTGTTAAATTAAGTTTAATTAGGAACATTTAGTAGTTGAAATAGTAAAGATAGTATTATAAAATGTGTAAACACTTTCTGCTTCATCCTGTACAAACATGGGTCTAGAAACGCTTAGTTTTTGTTACTAAGGGTATTCCTCAAAGATGGATTGGTAGTGGTGGAACTATTAAATGGCTTGCTTCTACACCAGATTTGAACCCGATGGATTTTTTTTTTAATCTCTGGGGACATTTAAAGTCCATTGTTTATTCAACTATTTTGCCTAATGTTAAGGTTTTAAGAGAGCGTATCGTAAATGGATGTGAGAAACATACGTAGCACCCCAGGTATTCTCAACAGAGTGGGCCTAAGACAAATCATGGAACACAAGCTCAGAGGGTGCATCGAAGCAGGGCACTATTTTGAACAGTCTTTGTAACAAAATGTTTAGCCTTCTTGTGTTTTATTTGTTTTTGTTCAACTTTGTCTTGTTTCTTGAAATTGTGTCTTATGTTTGATTACTTATTAATAATTTAACAAAAACACTCATACTAGCTCAGAAACAAACTTTTCTAGACACATGTTTAAATGAACTTTTCATAATGTCTGGTTGACGGGAATTTGCCACAAGAAATTTGACACTAACTAATATACAGCCTGTATAAGAGAGAGAGAGAGAGAAGGGAAGGGGGAGGCAAAAAATTAATCCCACCCTGGCGCGAAATTTACCTCGGGCCGCCCCTGGATTTCTTGTACAAAATCCAGTAATTCGTTATTTAAAGAAATATTGTCCGTGTGTAGAGGGCACAGAACAGTGCCCGAGGTCAAGGTGAACTCCTGACTTTAAGATATTTATAACAACAATAGCTTGGAACATATTTTTATAACTGGACTACACGAGGTTTGTGGACGCACGTCAGAAGGTCCATGACAGATATTGTTTAAAACATCAACTTTGGGGGCTATTTTTTAAAATTAATTTGCGCTCTCTCTCTAAAATAATAACAATAAACACCAATATTTGGGCACTGTTTCTTTACGGTGTGAATGTAGAGCACACGAGCTTTGGGTAGTATTTTTTTTTCAATTTTGTACCAATATTTTTTTTGCCCAAAATAAATCAAAATGTTTCTCCGATAGAAACATAAAGTTTAACTATTTTCACATAGTGAGCTGAATATTTGTCAAGGGTATCCTGGAATTTAATGACACCTTTTTATCCCCATTTAAAACTTTTCTCGTCTAATGTCACCATACTCATTACAAATACTCAACAACTGCTAATATCACAGTTTGAAGAAAATTAATCTCTATGTTTCTACTGAGAATTATTTTATTTATACTAGCCAAACAAAATATGTTGCTATAACGTCAAAAACACTTCCTGTTAACCACGTTACCTACACTCCAGCCTTAATAAATATAAAACAAACCTTTGATTCCTCACTCAAAGGCTGCATGAGAAATCTAGCTTTCTAATTTTATTCAGTCAAAAGCATCTTTCTAAATTCCACACTAATTAAAATAATTATAATACATAAATTAATGTTGACAAATAGGCTTACAGTATACGGGCAATACGGCTCAGATCAACTGAGATAAAAGTGGCTGAACAACTAAGATGAGAATGACTGGACAATTGAGTCTAGTGTGATTGAACAACTGAGAGGAGGTTTACTGTACATTTGAGTGTAGAGTGATTGAGCAGCGGAGATGGGAGTAACCAAACAACTAAGTTGAGAGTGACTGAATAATATATAGGAGAGTGATGGATCAAATGAGATGAGAGGGATTGAGCAGTTGAGATGAGACTGATTGAACAACTGAGATGAGAGTGATCGAGCAGCTTAGAGGGGAGTGATTGGACAATTAAGTTGAGAATGAATAAATAATTTATGGGATAGTGATGAATCATCTGAGATGAGAGTGATTGAGCAGCTGAGGTGGAAGGAACTGAGCAGCTGAGATGGGAATGATTGAACAACAAAGTTGAGAGTGACTGAACAATTTATGGAATAGTGATGGATCAGCTGAGATGAGAGTTATTGAGCAGCTGAGGTGGGGGGGACTGAGTAGCTGAGATAAGAGGGATTGAGCATCTGAGATGGGAGGGATTGAACAACAAAGTTGAGAATGACTGAACAATTTATGGGAGAGTGATGGAGCAGCTGAGATGAGAGTGATTGACCAACTAAGAAGGAGTAATATATATATATATATACACACACACACTCAGGGGGAGGATTGAGCAGCTGAGTGGGAGTAATTTAAGAACTAAGATGATAAGTTGAACAGCTCAGGAGTAGTAATTTAGTAACCAAAAGAAGGATTAAGAAGATGAGGGGGAGTAATTTAGCTAAGACGATGGCCTGAGCAGCAGAGGAATAGTAATTTAGCAACCAAAAGGAAGGATTCCGGAGCTGAGGAGGAGTAATATAGCTACTAAGAGGAAGTATTGAGCGATTTAGGAGAAGTAATTCAGCAACTTTAAGAAGGGCTTAAGGTGGGAGTGTAGGAGACACGAGAAAATAATGTTTTATCAGAACTTTTTTTGTCAAAAGAAATAAAATATTTCTCTAGTAGAAACATAGAGTTTAATTTTCTTCACAAGGTGACCTCAACAATTCTTGAATATCTGTCAAGCGGGTCCTGGAATTTAATGACAACTTTTTCTCTTAATTTAAAAAGTTTTTGAACTGATTCTGCTACGCTCCTGATAGAGACCAAATGGGAAGCGTCATTCTCGCAATGGACTCGACTGCTTATGTTGAGATCAGGTTTGAATCCTAGTTGGTAACAAGGTCACCATATTGAATAATGCAAGGTATCAATCTTAAAACTTACCGTAGTTGATTACATATTTATTCTTTTTTTTTCCAAGCTGAGTCATAATAGATCCTGATATGGTAGCATTCTACCTTTTAGCTTTCCATAGAAGCATTATCAATTCTACTTTAATGAATATACGATATTGTATTCATTAGAGGTGGTTGGGCAGCAAATATTTGTATCGGGTGAGCTCGGTTCGTATTATAAAATTACACTTGGGCACGGGCAGATTTGGGTGGGCATTTCATTTTGCAAACAACTTTGTCACAGGCCTATAAAATTTCAAATTATAAGTTTAACAGTCTAATTTAACTTTTAAAACTGATAGAAACAATTTTGTCACAGGCCTATTAAATTTCAAATTACAAGTTAAAACAGTCACATTTGACTTTAAAAAGATTAGAATGGTTAGTTTATGTTCTAGAATTTATAGTTAATGCTATATCAGATTTTGTTTTGCTTTATGAAAGTTCTTTTGGAGCATAACCAATTCCTCTACATTTTCTTCGAGAAATTGCTCCCTCCATCTAGTACACACATTTAATAAATAGTATTTACTTACTTTATAGCACAATTTACAATTTATTAACTACATAACTGCAAGATTTAAACGATTGAAAGGACACAGTATGCATGAAAGTTGGAACATACATAAATTAAAATCGAAAACGTGGTTACTTGAATCAAAATGGTCGTTCCTTATTTAATGTTCATTTAATGTGTACTTTTCTATTTATAGCCTAACAAATATGGCTAATAATAATAAATTAAAGAAATATACAGAAAACTAATTTCAATTAAGTTTTCGCAAGCATAAGGCCTAAAAATCTCAATGTGTAAACGTTGAATTTGTTATATTGTTGCCATTGACAGAGAATATTAAATCGTAGGAAACTTGATTTCACTATGTTGTAGTCTTGTAACCTGTGAGAAACGTTATCGTAATTTACAAATTAATAAAAAATAACACTTAACTTTGTTTAATATTAGTTAAATTGAAATAACTCAACTATGAATATCAGTTAAACACTATTTTTTTCAAAATTTGAATTAGAGGTTGGTGCTATTATGGTATTATATAGACTACTTAGCAAGTTCTTGAGATGCCCGATCGAAATACGGGCATACAAAATACTCGCCCGACATCCCGGGACTTTTAGATGCACGATTTATTGCCCGACATTTTGGGTGACCGACCACCACTAATATCCCTGTATTCTTATAAGTTATATTATATCGAAACAAGTGAGCTAGAGATGGTGTCATAACTTGAATGATGGCTACATCATAGACATATTATTACCTTGATTATATTGGAACCATACTAAACATCTGGCATACCCTGAATGATTATGGTTCTAACTAATATAATAAATATCTGTCTTACTTTGGCCAGGTTCTAGCTTAGCTAATGATTAATTTAAGGGATTGGACTAATATACATTTTCACTGTGACCTTTTTAATCTTTGTAGCCATATTAGGTAATGTCTGGAATAGAACCGGGGTATATTCCCACCACAAACATACAGCTGTGCCAATCATGTGAATAATAGGACAAGGTAGTAAATAGTCGGAACAAGCCAAGGACTATGATCATAGATGCAGGTTACATACAGCCTATTTGCTAAGTCTACTTGCTACCTGTATTCTCTTGTATGTTATCCTTTAGAAAGTTCAGGGTTCAAATATCCTTCATTTTATGTCTCATCATGTTTGTGTGCAAGCTTTCAATAAGAGAAGATTGAATTTCGTGTATGTAGCTTGGATAAATGATAAGCAAATGTTTAATAAGTATGTGTAATGAAGAATGATAAAATGTCTTTTAAGAGTGGTGCATGACCTTAGTCAATTATGATGTATATGATGATGAACAAATGATTAGAAAATGTGTTTTAAGTATGATGCATGATTTTGATAATTAAAATATGGTCAAATGTCTAATAATTATGTTGCATAATTCTAATCAACCATAAATTATGTAATACGATCAATGAAGGATGATCAAATATATAATAAGTATGATATCTAATAAATTAAAGATGATCAAATGTATTGTAAATATGATGCATGACTATATCAGAATAAAGTATAAAATTATAAATTGAGGATGATCAAATGTCTAGTTATGAACAACGACCCATAAAAAAGTTAATGTCTTTGAAATATAATCCATGACCTTGATCGACGGATCATGAACTAGTACAATGTTGTAGAATGCATTACACTTTTCAATTATGAATGATCCTATGCCATGCATGGCAGTAGAGTACGTGGCGTATGGCCCTAATTTGACCTTTCACCTCCAACCCCAATCTGTATGCCGTCATCATGGCGTGCTATGTCACACCACTCCCCCTTTTATGTGGTGATGGGTTTTCCCTGGTGACATCATCGCTCTGTCACAGCCCTGGTGCCAGTTTAGCAGATATTTTTCCGTCGTGCCGGGGGTTGCTGTTCTGAATTTCCCCTCTGGTTATTTCCATGACGACATGGGGTTAACGACCTGCTGTCCTCTGTTGCTCCTTCAATGTAGCAAGGTTTTTCTGGAGTTTTTCTTTCCATTAGGCTTCTATTTGGCAATGGGCTTTCCCCAATAACTCATACCTGATGCCAGTTTGGCGGCTCGACAAGACAAGTCGCCCCGGTCTGTGTGACGTCATCATTGAGTGTGATGTAGCAATACTCCACCCTATCCCCCTTCTATGTGGCAGTGGGTTTTACCTGATGACTGATACCTTGCACCAGTTTGGCAGCTCGACGAGAGAAGTCGCCACAATCCGTGTGACGTCATCATTTCGTATGATGTCGCAACACTCCCCCTCACCCCTTTTGTGTGATAATGGGTTTACCACGGTCACTGATACCTTGGACCAGTTTGGCGGCTCGACAAGACAAGTCGAGACAGGAATGGATCGTGACCTTGAAACTGTAAGCTAGTACAAGAGGTCACTGACCCTGCTCATGACAGGTTCCAGTTTGGCGGATTGACAAGTTGAGACTCGTATCTGTCGACCCTACTTGTGATAAAGCAGGGAACAAACAGGTTTTGCGTAACTAAAACTCAATATTACAACCATATATGTATTATACATTAAAGATTTCACAAACATATATCTTATTAATTATACATTTTTACAGGAATGACGCATATATTAGTTCATACCTTTTCCTACAGTGTATCTTGGATGTGTTGGTAAAATTGTTTTAAGTTCACAATATAACAATATAACCAATGACTTGACGTGTATAGTAGGTAGCACTGATAAATATCCTGGTTTATGATGTGTTTTTCCACCATAGGCTGTTCGAGGTCGATAACATCCACTGTTTCTGTTAGCGTGTCACACCCACGACGAGTGTGTCCATTAAATTGTTGCAATATTGTGCGACAGGTATCGATTACATATCTCTTCAGTCAAAGGTGATGTCAATGAGGTCCCAAACCTCACAAAGACGTGCCCATCTAGGGATAAATAGGCGACCCATTTTAGTCCTGCGTCTTGTTTCTCGTTGATGACGATCATATGGTCCTCAAACATGCGTCTCAGAGAGATTTCATGATTAGTCAGACTAATCTTCCGAGGAGGTTGCGTGTTGCTGAACATTTTTTATATGACTGACTTGAATTTGGCCAGTTCTTGCCACTCTTTACGGTTAGACACCACACAATTCCCTCCACATTTTTCTTGCTGGACATAGGACGTAAAGTTGTTCTTGAGACTCATGCCGAGGATGACTCGTTTGGCGTCGACCTCATCCAGTGGAAACAAAGTGTTAAAAATACTGGTGATGGCAAGCAGCTTCACCGGCTTACTTTGCGGCTGAAAACGTCTTGTCATTCCATGATGTTTGATCACTTGGACGACTGTCGTGATTATGGCTGGCACACCGTCGAGATGCCCCCTTTATAGCCAACGAGGGGAGTACATGGCACACGCTGATTTGGCGCAGCCTCTTGAGTGGGCGGCAGAACCCTAGCGTCTTGTTGAAAAATGTGTTGTAATATCTCAATACCTTGGCGTCGTTGTATATATGATTCAGGGTGAGAATATGGCTAGGAAATTTTTCAATGGAATTTTCTGGGTGAAATAGAGAAGGTACATGAGACAGTAATGGCCGCAAACGTCTGAGGCTATTATGTTCTTGCTTTACGGGCTCCTCTGTTGGACGCCAATTGAAGAGATGACCGTTTAATTAGCTGATAATTGCCCCGTGGTCGAGCATTAATTAAAGCGGTACGTTATTTTGACGATATAATTGGTATTTATAACCCCGTGATCGAGCGCCAATTTTTAAGACACGGAATTATTATGCCCCGCGATTGGGATCCAATGAAGCGGTTCTGTATTTTGATGATATAATTGGTATTTATAGCCCCGTAATCGAGCGCCAATTGAAAAGTTCTTGAATAATAGCACAATTTTAAAGTTTGATCTATTTATTTATTCAATAATCATTATTTGTAATGGTCGGAAAACTGATCATGCCGTTTAGTGTAACAATTTAGAGAGGTGGCTGATAACACGATCGTAGTAATCGCGGACAGCAGCTGCATTCCGAGTACATCAAGGACTGGGCACAGTCTGTGTGACGTCATCATTGAGTGTGATGTAGCAATACTCCTGCCTATCCCCCTTCTATGTGGCAATGGGTTTTACCTGATGACTGATACCTTGCACCAGTTTGGCAGCTCGATGAGAGAAGTCGCCCCAATCCGTGTGACGTCATCATTTCGTGTGATGCCGCAACACTCCCCCTCACCCCTTTTGTGTGATAATGGGTTTACCACGGTCACTGATACCTTGGAACAGTTTGGCGGCTCGACAAGACAAGTCGAGACAGGAATGTATCGTGACCTTGAAACTGTAAGCTAGTACAAGAGGTCACTGACCCTGCTCAAGACAGGTTCCAGTTTGGCGGCTTGACAAGTTGAGACTCGTATCTGTCGACCCTACTTGTGATAAAGCAAGGAACAAACAGGTTTTGCGTAAATAAAACCTAATATTACAAACATATATGTATTATACATTAAAGATTTCACAGACATATATCTTATTAATTATACATTTTTACAGGAATGACGCATATATTCGTTAATACCTTTTCCTACAGTTTATCTTAGATGTGTTGGTAAAATTGTTTTAAGTTCACAATATAACAATATAACCAATGACTTGACGTGTATAGTAGGTAGCACTGATAATATTCAGGTTTATGATGTGAGTTTCCACCATAGGCTGTTCGAGGTCGATGACACCCGCTGTTTCTGTTAGCGTGTCACACCCACGACGAGTACATATCTCTTCAGTCAAAGGTGATGTCAATGAGGTCCCAAACCTCACAAAGACGTGCCCATATAGGGCTAAATAGGCAACCCGTTTGAGTCCTGCGTCTTGTTTCTCGTTGATGACGATCATATGGTCCTCACACATGTGTCTCAGAGAGATTTCATGATTAGCCAGACTAATCTTCTGAGGAGGTTGCGTGTTGCTGAAAAAATTTGAGATGACTGACTTGAATTTGGCCAGTTCTTGCCACTCTGTACGGTTAGACACCACACAATTCCCTCCACATTTTTCTTGCTGGATATAGGACGTAAAGTTGTTCTTGAGACTCATGCCGACGATGACTCGTTTGGCGTTGACCTCATCCAGTGGAAACAAAGTGTTACAAAATACTGGTGATGGCAAGCGGCTTCGCCGGCTTGCTTTGCGGCTGAAAACGTCTTGACATTCCATGATGTTTGATCACTTTGACGACTGCCGTGATTATGGCTGGCACGCTGTCAGGATGCCCCCTTTATAGCCAATGAGGGGAGCACAAGGCGCAGCCTCTTGAGGGGCGGCAGAACCCTAGCGTCTTGTTGAAAAATGTGTTGTAATATCTCAACACCTTGGTGTCGTTGTATTTATGATTCAGGGTGAGAATATGGCTAGGAAATTTTTCAATGGAATTTTCTGGGCGAAATAGAGAAGGTACATGAGACAGTAATGGCCGTAAACGTCTGAGGATATTATGTTCTTGCTTTACGGGCTCCTCTGTTGGACGCTAATTGAAGAGATTACCGTTTAATTAGCTGATAATTGCAACGTGGTCAAGCACTAATTAAAGCGGTACGTTATTTTGATGATATAATTGGTATTTATAGCCCCGTGATCGAGCGCCAATTTTTAAGACACGGAATTATTATGCCCGCGATTGGGAGCCAATGAAGCGGTGCTGTATTTTGATGATATAATTGGTATTTATAGCCCCATGATCGAGTGCCAATTGAAAAGTTCTTGAATAATAGCACAATTGTAAAGTTTGATACTATTTATTTATTCAATAATCACTATTTGTAATGGTCGGAAAACTGATCATGTCGTTTAGCGTAACAATTTAGAGAGGCGGCTGATAACACGATCGTAGTAATCGTGGACAGGAGTTGCAGTCCGAGTACATCAAGGCCTGGGCTCCTATTGCCCTTTCATTGCATCATCTTTCGTATTATCCATTGCTCATGGAAGCTTCTAGAAGCTTGTGTTTAGAAAAAATAAAATACAATATAAAAACATCTGGATGAAGGTAGAATGTCCTAGAACAGGAAAATGACTCAAATAACCTTTTAAAAATGCATATCGATCTTTCTAGAAGAGGAAGTTATTATTTTAAAGACTTTTAAATTGTCATACTGACTCTACTGGTGCACTCTGACGTCATTTACAGTGGCTTTTGTGCCTTCTTAGAAGAAGAAGTGCTTTAAGCACCACGTAATAGGTTGTATTATTTAAATAAAATAAAATAAAACACGTTTATAAAATTAGGACGAGATTATTGTCAATTCTTTCACATATTCTTTAGGGGCAAATCAGGTACATTACAAGGCTATGCTTTTAAGTTGTATCGTGTTATCAGATGAACGGGAAATGTTTTTGCGTATAAATGCCAGATGTGACTTTATACGGGGTGGAAAACCATAACTGTCAAAGTATTCTCACACGCCATTCTTGTCGATAAATATGGTGACCCAATGCGCCCCTGGCTTGGGGTGTGGATCTGTGTTGATGACGAAAGTAGTGGGTCATGCTATTCTTGTGGGTAGTTTATCAACAGGGAAAACGCCCAATTTTACCGGACGGAAGCATGGGTTTGTTTTCATCTCACATCTTATGGTGTGTGTGTGTGTGTGTCCATTTAAGTCATCCAATCTCAAAGTCACCAAATGATGGAGACCGAAGATAAATTCCAAACAGAACTCTGTGCCATGCACATGGTGTGGCCCAATTTAAGTGTTTTCAAAGACGAACAGCCTATGTCGTACATATCTACGAAAGGCATAGGCGTGTATTTGGCTAGAAACTTTTCTTTTATGCCCCCTCGACATAGATGGTTTCTGCACACATTATGGCACGGAAGATGAGGGATTCGTGAAGGCTGCAATCCACATCACTGTTATCCCAGGGAATACCATGCAGTTTGTTGACGATATAGTCGGCTTGTTTTTAGCAGCGGTGGAAAGTTCCTCGATGCCGTAAGGGGGCTTTAACACCCAAAGTTAAAGTAATGTACAGCATACATACAAACACTTATTTCCTTGACAATAAATTCTTTGTTGTAGTCGATACATCTCTGGGAATCTACAATGACGTCCATGATTTAAATAATGGGACAAGGGGTGGGAAGTCACTTTTATTTAATGCCAAAATCAGTCACGACGTTTCTGTCCTTGTCGATGGTGATGATTTTGTAAACTCCGCGTACACGATACAGTTGACAGTTTCAATGAGAACTTAGGTGAAGATCACTTAGATGCTCAGAGAACCATGCCTCGTCAGATTCCAAAGTGATCTCATGTGGGTGGACAGATTAGATGTGAGATCGAAAGCCATGAGATGATATCCCTTAGACAAGGTTTCCCATGTGATATCACTACCTTCGTTCATTAAACGGATACCCGTTCTAGAAAACAGTGTGTGGTAGGACATGCCATAGTTTCTGTTAGAAAAATTGGGTTGTGATGGTTTGTATGGAACTTGTTCCCCGTCCACGTACAACGATAAATGGTTCATACCATAGGTTAGGAAATTGAAAGGGTTCTTAGTGGCGTCTCCATTGCACTTAATACAAATCCCACGATTTATCGTTTGGGTAACTGTCCCGTGAATACGTTGTCCAGTGATTTCTCTTGCACACCAGTAATAATATTGAGTGTTTTTACTTCCACGTGGGGGATGGGATACTTTACGAGACAGACGTTTAATGCTTTGGCATGTGCCAACGGTATGGAAAGTGCTACTTTGACACGTAACACTAGAAGACAGGATTCAACTATGTGAACCTTAAAGCGCGGGATTTCAAGGGCATCCATAAGACTAAACCCGTCTCTGGAACGAACCAACTTGACTCTGAGTTTGGTGCCGTTCAATAGGTGTTTCTCTCGGTTGAACATATCACCGTGTAGATACCCTAAAAGATACACCATATTCCTTTTTGCAGTGAGACTGCGACGAGCCTCAAACTCCTTGTTGCCAACATTAACCTCTTCAAAGGTTCCGTACTTTCAAGATTCGTTTGCGTTGGTGGGACGGAAAAGATATTAAGTTCACTGCTAGCACAATCACAGGACTGGGGTGTAGAAAATATATTTCAACTGAAAATATCTACCACTCCTTTCTTCTTCTTGGTGACCTTGTTACGTCAGGCAACGACGAGAGAGTGACGTCAGTGCTTCTTACTACGCCCTTTATAGCCAAATCCGGACATCAGTGTGTATATCTTCGGCTCCACCTTACGTTTCAGGTTTTTTTCAGCCTCACAAATAGGCTGGCGTAGGGCTTCTTTGAAAGAACGATGCTGATTGCAACGTTGGAGAGCAGGTTAATACCCGTACGAAGCACCTATTTTCCCATGGCTTTAGCACCGCTTCTCAGCAACGGTATTACACTCTTGAACAAGCCGCTAAAAAAAACTTCTTATTCTATGCTTGCATTGATAAGGAACACCGTGGTAGATTGAAGATACTCCTGTTCCAGCCTGGTTGACGTAGTATCTTTGGTAGAGACAGTTCATGTTGAGCAGCATCTAAAATGAAGTTTCGCGCACATTTTCACAAACTCAAATGGCACAGGTTCACCAATGTAGGTTCTTATATTGATTTCCAAGCTTTCAATTTCCCTTCTAAGTACGGGAAAGTAGTGCAACGGAGTATAGCTAATCGTCTTATGTATAACGTTGATATAATTTGTGTTTTTGATACTGGCAATACTTAAAAGTGGTGCCAAAATGTCACCCACGGTCTGAAGATCAACGGTATCAGTGTGGATATACATTTGAGAAAGCAAGCCTAGTAGAATGTTGGCAGCGTACGGTGACTTTTGGACTTTGATCAGATTATTCTTTGGGTCAAAACTGAGCTATAAACTTAGTTGACTAGATACAGTCAGTAGCTGTATATTTTGGGGAGTAGAGACAATATCCATTTTTTAGTTAGGCTTTGTGTACTTGAATACAACTATGAAATCCCCTTTAAACACCTCTACATCGTTTAGGGGTTTGACCAAATCATGAATAGTGATGCAATTTCCAGGTGGGATGTAATCCTATAATATTTGTTCCACGCCGTTAGCGGCCACCCAGTTGTACCATATAATATAATAAATTTAGTGGTGATAAACATGGATATTGTAATTCAGCGAGAACAACTCCCCATTGTCCATCGAGTGTAAGACGGTAAGGTAGTTGCGTGGTGAGATTCGCAAGGGTAATTTTCGAGAAATATCCCATAGAGCTATCACTCGGAAAAGTGATGTAAAACTGGTCCTTCATGGTAGGGCACTGACGTAACTGGCAGGAATCCAAGAATTAAACTTGAAGGGGTAACCTTTCAACTACACGCACATTTTCTTTCTGGTACCTTTACCCTTGACACGTAGTATTTTATCAACTTTAAAAGTTTCGGGAAGACGTACGTGTTGCAATTCGGGTTTATAAAACGTCCCCTCCTTCTCCTCGCCATCAAAATCCGTCAATCTGTAGACGACTGGTTGTCGCAACATAACACCGGTTAATTTTGAATATGTATTCACTCCAATTGCCCTCGTAGCCCTTTTCAAACAGCATTTTGGATTTGCTAATAGGCCCGTGTAACCGAATTTGAGTTTTGGTTTACTAAGTGAGTTTGGGTGCCGCTTGCCATACAAATTATCTCTGACTTGAACTACGTTGGTTCCTGAAACGTCTGAAGACGCCATCTTGATACTGGAAGGTTTTGTGCTGTTGTAAGCGTCAACGAGATCTTGAAGAACGTCCACATAGTGGCATGTGTTATTTTTGGTAAAGTAACGCCACATGCGCCCTTTCGGAGTTTTAGTGAATTGTTCCACGATGCTTTTCTTCACGTTCGGACTATGGGTGGTGTAGTAATACATGCCTTCTTTATTGAGAAATTTCCTGACTAGACAGGTGAATTCTGTCCCCTTGTCCGTCTGTAAATTTATGGGCTTATGGCCACTTTGTTTGAAAATGTACTGAAAGGTGTCCCTCACGACGATTTCGGTCTTGAAAGGAAGCATCCTCACCCGGGCCATCTTGATAAACACGTCGATGACGGTGAGCAAGTATACGACACCATCGATGTATTTGCTGAGACTTCGCAAATCATTGAGATCGGCTTGCCAGAGATCGTCAATGTTTGACACCACGTCCTTGTTGCGTGAAAACCTTTTTTTTAATCACAGGTTTGTGTAAGGTGTAAACGTCCTGCACACGAAGCCATTCTCGTACTTTGGCTGGATATTTCTTGAACGCCTTTATGAGTGACGTCGCCCCTGAAAACCCTGCAGGATGAGAAGCGTCGTAATAGATGTTAGGTATACGCTCCATTAATCTTGAAAAGGTAGCCACCTATTTTCGTCCACCACTTTCAATGTCTTCTTCTTAGGGCGTTGCGATGGTGTAAGTGGCTTGGGTAGGGGCGTCTGATCTATAATGGGTGCCAAGCGTTTCGGGTTTACAATAAATTATTTCGGGACGTTTATTTTTTGGAGCACCTTGAAAAACTCTCGCTACCCTGACGTCTCACTGTGTCTTCTAGCTCTGACCAGATCGTTGACTTAATCCACAATATTGGATCCACGGAGAGACGTATTGTGAATACTCACTCCCTCATTTTTGTCCCAAGAGAAAACGCCTCGGAAAATAATATGTTCTAGTAAAATTATGGCTTTTTTACGTGCTTTTTACGGGTACAGTATTGAGTACAGCAGGGATGGGAAGTACAAACACTTCAGGGGTGGTTGTGGTGGTATTTTCAGACGGTGTAGGGTGCTGAATAATGTGCATATAGCGCTGTAGCGCTTGTTGGTATAAAGTCCGTTTATATTTATTGTAAGGTTTTGAAGCAAGGATTTTTTTCCATTTTCTTGTCCAGGTTGGAGACCACTAGATTTGTGGCCAATTCTACTTGTCGGTGGTATTGCTCGTAACGGTTTAATGTTTCCACGGACACTAATATCACCTTTTTTACTTGTGTTTCATTATCTACTTTTGTAATAAGGAATCGATACCACTGATTAATGGGACTAAAAGTAAGGGCAGGAATGCTCCCCATTTCTGAACGAGTAGTCATCAGTTCTTCCAGCACTCTCCACGTTTGGCCAGCTTGTGCTACGCCTGCTTGTGAACACGTAACTTTATCTTCTGCACATTTTTTAACAGCACCCTTTTAAGATGTTGTAGACACACTTGCAAACAGTCAATCAGTTTCCTATCTACTGTTTATTGCATGCAACAGAGGGGCTTGCTTCAGCACCTTGAGACTCATGGCTATGAAATGATCTGTAATAGGGAAGTGTCGGTGTTTTTATAGCTTTTGCTTGGTAGTTACACGGAGCACCCGACATGTGTACGGGTTCTATATCTGAACCAGTTGGGTGTACCTTGCTTGAAATCTAATAATATATACCCATGGGGAGTACGTGTAGCATCAGTGTGAGTCTCCTGTAAAACACGTGGGTTTCCAGGACAGACTTGTATCTGAGCTTTATCCCTGGGATTTTAAAAAGCATGATATAGTGTGATTTTAAGGAAATTTCTTTTTGGCCCTTGCTCTGGTGGAATATATTTAGTGTAAGGTATATACTGTTAATATTTTGATGATGTCATAATTTGGTAAAAATATCGACGATCACTTCGTTGGCTTCACATATTAGGTCATCCAGGATAATCAGCTGTGGAGACTCATTACAGCCGCCATCCATTTCTAGCAAGCCCTTACAGAATATGACGTTGGGACCTGTCATGTCCTGTTTGAGTCCCGGTTGCCATAAATCATAATACCAGCTGATTTCATCAAATATAACGTCACAAATTGTGTCCAAGTGACGGATAAAATCGGCTACAAAATGTGACTTTTCACAGCCGGAAGGACCACTGATGATGGCCAAAAATGGATGTTTCAACTTGTCCATAATGTTTGCGACTGAGCTTATAGGCTAAATGAACTTATATTTATATGATATGTAAAAGGGGTGTAGACATTAAAATACAAACATAACAGTTTTATAATATTTATTTACAAACATAATTTACACAAATAAAATTTTAGAATATAGCTCACAACCATGAAAAGAATACTTGGAATACTTATTTAAAAAAATCTAGTTATAGAATATGTATTTACAAATATATCTCACATCTTGAAGTAATATTATACACGTTTAGATGTAGAGGAAACAATAGCAATTACTTGAAGTCGTAGCGGGAATAATGGCCTCGGTACTAAATAGCTCGTAATAATGTCAGAGTCCAATATAAGGAATATTTAAATATATATAAACAGACAAATGGTTTCAATTTTTTAAATGTACAAGAAAAAACAAATAAGCACATTTGACTAGAATTAAAATAGGTACGAAAAATAAATATATACAAACAACTAATTATATTTGACTAGAAAGAATCAGGTAGGTGTAAGTTTGTACTGGTGGATAAAAAATATAAAAAAGTATCCCGGGTGCATAGAATAAATCAATAAACAATGCGTGTTTTCATGTAGAAAAAAGAATCAAATCTTTGAAAAATGGTATGTCGGGGGAACTGTCTAGAGTGAAAGAAAAAAAGGTCATTCAGCCCGTCTAAATTATCACCTTTTAGTCGTGGCGAGCGCGTTTTCAAGAATTCTGTAACCCAAACGGCAACGTATTAAAATCATCAATTATCCGTCGTTTGGTGTACATGGGCCGGTAAACTTTATTCTGTGAAACGGTACATACAGTCGCAAGACCTTTTCTTACGATTTTGTGCAGTATCTCGATGTACCTTTCCGCAGCCTGTTCGGTGACCATCGCTTTCAAAACGTCAAAATTAACTTCGTTCCGGTTGCCGTAGCTTATGGTAATCCCGTGAACCTTGCACACTGTTTTTGTTTTGTCAGGATCGCCACCAACACAAACTTGGTATGTGGAATTCTTGGGGCCACCCGATACAAAAGCACTAATTTATCTTTCCGGACCGTAATCCTGAAGTTGGTCAGCGAGGTCACCTAAAAATTCTCCAGTTGGGGGACACCAATAGCCGGGGCCTTCCGTGAATATAACGCTATCTGTACTATGATAAAAAAAACACGGTCCCTCAATTTTTCAAGGATGCTATATAAGTGCAAACTAGCCATATAAGTCGTGTAGCATGCCACCACGACATTCGTGTTAGGGTTATGGCGCAACGTATCACACGAATCCTTGTAATTAAGGAACATAACCTCAACATTAACATCGATGACGTTGTCCACGGTGATGTACGGATCCGTCAGGTACTTGTGGATGTCCTGATAGTCATTGACAACGGCTACGTTTGGAACGAATTATGATGACCATACGTAACACCCAGTGTGAGAATAGGCTCTCCACACTTTCTCTGTTGTCAGTTGAAAAAGGCTTGCTAGATGAACTGCAGAGTCAAAAATCATTCTATGACGCTGTTATCGACAAATTAATTCAGAAAGGTGACAGAAGGATTGCACTAAAATACAAATAAAGTTTAAATTCTACTATTAATTTATTATTTACTTGTTTACTTATTTATTTGTTTATTTATGTTTTTGTTTAATTTATATCTTTATTTATGTATTTGTTTGTTTATTCTATGTATAAATTATGTGAATCGGTTGAAGGGAGCTAAATTTCGTAACCTATGACTTGTATAAGTGTATTTGCTAAGCTACATATTGTATATTATATGGAGAGTATTCCTCTTTAGCCCCATAATGAAAGGTTTCTTTGAACTTAGTCTTCTTTGAGAAAAGTTACAGCACGCCACTGTTCGCATTACATTAAGGAGGATATTTCCGTCTACAAGCTTATTCTTGAGGAGACAAACGATCGTTGGTATGGGAATGAAACTTGTGTACGTTTTAATTAGCGTGCTGGATCAAATTATCTACGCGTCGCTAAACTCTTATTTAATGAGGACTATGATCTGGAGATGGGGAGGCATATTTAAGATTCATATAGGACGGGATATCGATTTAACTATCCTTATGAGTAGTATGAACTTGGGGTTAGGGGAGCGCGAAGGCATGTTCAAGATTGAGAGGAAGAGGGATCGATCACACCTGTTGGGATAATCCTAATGAGTTGGCTGATCAACTACGTCTCTTGCACGCCTCATCCCATATGTCATTCATCCCATGACAACAAGATCGTTTCACTCATTATAGAATTTTGTGAGGCTGGTATCATTCTATAAAGTATCTCATCAATACCGTTTTCCCCATAATCATGAGTATCAAACAGAAGAATGCACGTGAACTGCATCCTCTGGCAGGACATAGTCGTTTTGGCAGAAGACACGTCAGTGTACGTGAACTATTATATCTAATTATATATTATTTTACTGCTAGTACATTCTTCTTACAGGTGATAGGAGTAGGAAGTTATAGAACAAGGGAGGCATTAATAGAACACCCACCCACCTATTGACATTGTTCCCGGAACGTACTACAAAGGATATTTCCCAATAATTAAACATTCTGAAAGGGGGATTAGAGACTGCACTTTCTTACTACTGTTAACATTAGTGATTTTCACCCAAAGTTTGCAATAAAAATCTTCTGCTAGCTGTCAGTTGCCACCACTCCTACGCTGGGTGGACTCTAGTTGAGCCTGCGTCATACCATAGGACCAATAAACAACTCACATTTTAGACTGAAGGTCTAAACTGAGTTCTATCGTATATTTAGTTGCATTAGTACAGTTTGATTTTCATAATAAGAGCCTTATCTGACTGTTATAAAAGCTAATAGACCTACTGTCACGTTTTCAGGCGTCAAATCTCGTGACCTCTGGCTGTCACTTTTGATAGTACGAGTACTAAGAATGTCTCATTTAGAAACACTGGCGTGCGGTGACTTTTCTCAAACGGGACTAGGTTCGGAGACACCTTTAATTATGGGGCTAAAGAGGAATGCTTTCCATATAATGTACAATATGTAGCTTAGCAAATACACTTTTACAGGTCATAGTTTACACAATTTAGCTCCCTTCAACGGTTCACAATATTTAGAGATGGAATAAACAAAAATACATAAATAAAGATATAAATTAAACATGAATAAAAATAAACAAATAAATAAACAAGTAAATAAAAAATTAATTGTGGAATCTTACCTCTATGTGTATATATCAGTGCAATCCTTCTGTCACCTTTCTGAATGAATTTGTCAATAACAGCGTCATAGAATGATTTTTTACTCTGCAGTTCATCTGTGCAAACCTTTTTCAAATGACAACAGGGAAAGTGTGGAGAGCCTATTCGCACACTGGGTGTTATTCACAGTCGTATTAATACGTTTCAAACAACAGTGAATGTGCTCACTGGTATTGTTGATACCAAACAACATTATTTATATGTTTCTTGGAACGCTTCTTCTGCTAAGTCTGTTTCCTCCAGGAATTTCATAATTTCAGTCGCAGTCTTGTCTGAAAAGCCTGATAGTCTGTAAACTAATTAACTCCGAAAACTGCCAAAATTGAAAAGACTACCGCAGCTTGACTGAAGTGACCAAAAATAAACTGTCAGGAAATCGAGGTTAGAAGCTCTGATTTTTTTTAAATCTAGCAGCTCAATAAATTGCAGATAATTAATATTTTGAAACCTCAGCTCCATTTGCCCCAACATGGTGTCAATAATTTCACTATAAAGACGCACATATTTGTTCTGGGATTCAATGAGTCATCTTTTCTACGTCTCTTCTTAGGAGCTTCCACGTTGTCATCATCTTCTAATTTTCTATACGTCTCTTCAAAGTTGTTTCTAGCATCTTTGAGGTGAGAAATCGTCTCTTTTACTTTATTGATGCAGTATTACACATAAAAAGTTTGGTTTGAAGAATTTTTTATAATGTGTCGGTGAGAGAAAAAATGTTTGCTGAAAACCTTAACTAGAAAAGCGAAATTGATATCTCTCAATGATGACGCATACCCTTTAACAGTCACGAAATCATCTATATCCCAACTATCTGGATTTTCAGCAATATTCTCAAAAAACTGTATGAGTTCTGTTTTAATATCATTCACCGTGTTCATAAATCTGGAATTGTAATTCCACCTCGTACTGGCAACTGTTAGAAACCGCTTCTTTACCTCAGATTGATTAAGAGCGTTAATTCATTTCGATTAATGTGAAAATAAATTTGGGATGTCATTAAATGTCTTAAAAATATATTGCATTCTGTTATATGATTCACAGACTGAGAAAGAACTAGATGCAGTTTGGTTGCATAACACTGGATGAAGAGTGCACCTGGGCACCTCTTTTTCACAAGCATTTGTATATCATTTAAACGTACAGAAAATGTAGCGGCTACATCACACGCTTGTGCTACAAGTTTTTGATCACAATTAAAACGAGAGAGGATTCGAAAAAACATGCTCACTTAAACAATTGCAGTGCGATCACTGCAAACATCTGAAAAACCAATAAATCGTTCACTTATCGAGGGACTATCGAAAGCTGAGAGAGCTTTGAAATGTCCGTAGTTTCGTCCAACATTATCGCTGGAAAAAATGTATAATTTATTTCTGACTTAATCTTATCCCAAATTAATCACTACCACATTCAATGCTCGCGTTTTGAAATTTGTTGGACTTTCCTTTAAACGCCCCATGATCTTGAGATGAAAATCCAATTTACTATTGTATTTAGAAAGTAACTGCATTAGTTCAATGTAGTTTCCCCGGTTAAGGGAATCTTCCCATTAGCCGTGATCTCTGAATGGCAGATTTTGTTAGGACAAAAACAGCAAACATCAATTAATCGTTTCATTAGTTTCCGGTTTGAACCAACCTCTGCATTATATTTTAAAACGTATAGCCTTTTTTGCTCAATCAGTTGAAAATCTATTCTGTTTTTCCCGAAAATGTTTAAATTAATTACTGTGGATAGGTGTGAGTGAGTCTTTCCACGGTGCATCTTGGCTTTGGGAAAATTTCTGATATCACAAAATCCGTTATTATTCCACACTCCTTGATTTGTTTCGAACAACACACAAGGCCAACAATACAACCTGTTTCTTAATTTGCATGCAGTTAACCATTTTGAAGAAGTATAATATTCTGTTTTGAAATGACGTGTATATTCTTTCATTTTTGTTTTAGCAGAAATGTCTGGAGTTGGCCTTCCTTTGATTATTATTTGCTGCTTTTATTCAAAAGTGAGGGCTCCAAACGAAACTGTGAATAATTGGTCGAGATCACAGCATTGCGAAAGGTGATCATCACTTCTACATCTCCCTGAAGTTGACCTGGTGGTCTAGGGGTAAGGTGTCGGACTTCTGTGTTGAGGGTCCGGGGTTTGATCCTTGGTCTCGGCACAGATTTATCTGATTGCCAAACATTTCTTTCACCTCCGACAAGACGTGTATTAATCACAACTTGTGAATGTGTGGAATGCCAGGCCTCCACCGTGGTTTGGATCCCACGTTAAACTGTAGGTCCTACATTTCATCTCACAATCACCCTACCATTACACATTAACGAAATCGCGTATAGCCTGAATGGGTAGTAAGACGCGGTGCTGCTGCTGCTAATAATAATAATAATAATAATAATACATCCCCCTTAACTACCTTCACTAACACAGCTACTTGTATCATGTCCCATCCCCACGCTTTGTTGTGAGGGAACAGTTTCCAAATCCTAGTCCCCTTCCATATTTCACACTTTCAAACACTATCAAACTAAATTGAATATGGAAATTTAACTCAAAATAATTAAACTAAAAACGTCTGGGGACTAGCCTAGTGCTACTAGTCCATTGATGGCACGCCACTGTTTAGAAACATTATTTTCATTGTTTGAAAACAAACCTTAGTATGCTGTGAAAATGTAGTGGTTCATAATATTGTAACAAGATTAGAGTCTAACAGCGGGACCAGCGTGTTCTCGTTGTTGGCCCTTGTGGCTGCGCTCCTTGTTCTCTCTGTCTCCCTCCTTGTCTAGC
>CABFOW010002179.1:0-47385 GCA_902141385.1 Timema californicum
TAAAGTCTGGCTATAACTACTCCCGACCTTCCTTTTTAACGGTGTACAAATAAAACCTTGACACCAGTAATCCAAGTGAGCTCACCCGGTTTACCAAATGAGGGTAAAAAACATTTAAACACACCAAATAACCCATCCAGCAAAAACTAAAAGGCCCACAAGAAATGTTTCTCGTCACAATGGAGTTTATATTTTGCAAGCGATTCCCAAACAGTCCACGTACAGTTTTATCATAAATTTTGTATCTGGAAACCAAGGTCAGGAAGAGGTGAGAACTTTTTATATCTTCTACTTCATATTCCGAGCGCGATGTCTCACATGTCTCAAGAGTTTTTGTTATTTATGGTGACCTTTCTTTTTCCGGTCGGTGAAGACTCGTCCCTTGAATAGCACCCATTGGTTCTGTCAGTTAAGGGAACAGCTTTTACTGACCCATTTTTACTAGCTAGATCAAACTCAACTGTTTTATCGGTTACAGTGCCGATAATTTTATAAAGGTAGCTTGTTATTATCGAATTTACCGACAGTATATTATACTCCACTAAATACAGTTTCATAATAACAGCTTCGGTGGCTAAATGGTCTAAGGCATCACTCTCGTGTTAGACTGGCCTGCTGATGATGGAGAGATCGGGTTCGAGTCCCGGTCAGTTCTACTGAGGGTGGTTTCTACTCAGTGGTTTCTCAATCTACTTGCATGCAAATGAGGGTGGATTACATCTAAAATCTCTCCTTTTTCATCGATACCCCACTAAAGTTATTGTCATCATAAACATATAGCCTGAACAGACAGAAAAACGCACCGATAAAAATAAGTTTCATATTTTACCCCCTCGCAAATATTTTTATGTGTGCTCCACGTCGTTCTACCAACCCAATATAAACGTATAGTTACACTCGTCAGATAGGGCTAGGGAAAGCAGAATTGGTCAATCACCCAAAAACCAGACTAGATGAGCTTGAAGTTTAGTCCATGTATCCATCAGTGAATGTGTAAACTATTATATTCGAGATTAATGGTGTATGGTGGAAGTAAGAAGGATTGCCACATGTTCACATATCTTATTAATACTATATGAATAATACAAAATAAAATACACATCACTTTGAGAAAGTCCACTCTCTTATCAGTAAAATCTTCCATTATACCAAAATATTTCAAAATAAAATAGTGTATTCGACCACTTCCCACCAATCTCGAAGTATTCAACATTAATTTCACTTAAGGGGTGGGAAGGAGGTGCCTTCTATTTGCTCGTTTATAGAAAGAAAACCACACAAACAAAATTACTATTAGCACAATCTACACCACCACCTACCCCTTTACTTCTCTTTTGATATGAAATTGGTCTTGAGCGACCACCAGTTTTTTATATAATAAAAAATTATATTACTGTATATAAATCTAGTTTTGTTGGATTTTTATTTTCCAAACGAATAAAAATGATGATCTAGTTTTACCCCTTAAAAGATGGCAATTGAGAACATGATGGTAGCAATTTCATTTTCAGTTATCCCACTATACCTCGTGGGGCGTGATAGTTGCAGGAGATAGATTTATCTGTCGCTATAAATGCACAAAGGATGTTTTGTGAGAATGCTCATGGATAAAAAAAAGTTGGAATTTTCTCTCGTCTCACTCAATAGAAGGTTTTTTAGTTTTGTTGGGATTTTTTCTCTTGGGATTAAAATAAAACACGCACATAGCTATAAACGGATCACTGTAATAATAACCTTATCTTATGATTGGGATTTAAAGCAGGTACACGTAAGTAAAATAACATTACATTGTATTATATTTAAATACTGAAATAGTTGGTTACCATAAGTATTATAAAACTGCAGCTGTTACTTTAAGTAGCTAATAATAGTATAGTAATTAATTAGCTTAGCACTGCATCTTACTATCGGTTCGGGTTATAAACTTAAATACTAATTACTCGAATGCTCTAAGAATTGGGAAGATTTGAATATAGAGGAAGTGAATCCACATTTGCGTGGAGGGAGAGTTGAAAACCATTTGGGAAAAACAACTCTCAGATACCCGATCGAGATTCTAAACTTGATCTTACCCGTTATCGACTATAGCTCAACAAGAAATTAGTGCGTTAACTAACGATGCAACCGAGGCGGGTCAGTAATAGTATAGTAAAAAAATAATGATAACAGCAAAATAAAAAAGGTTCTTCTCACCATAATACTACTACTAGGCCTACTGTATCTAAATTAATAAAATGAAAAGTTTGTGTGTGTCCGTCACGAATGTTGCGCGATATCCACCGCACGCAGAGGGCTGAAATTTAGATATTAGTAGCCCCTGTGCACGAACATTTGAATATAGAAGCCAGCATTTTGAAATTTGCACTAACATTTTTTAAATTAATTATAAACTGGAAAAAACTAAATTTTAACACGCCGACTTTACTACAAAATTTCATATATTTGCAATGTAGTTTGATGGCCATAAAAGTCGTGTATCCATGGAAAGTGACCAAGAAGTGTTTGGTATCTATCACAAACTCTTCATCTCATGTTGCCATGATGTATTCATTTGTTAAATGTGGTGATTTATTTCTAATAAATAGCTTTTAAGTATTATTACGTTTATTATCTGTAAGCCACTTATGGGGGTCCGGGGTTCTATCCTCGGTCCCGGTAAAGATTTATCTGATTACCAAACCCTTCCTTCACCTCTGACAAGACATCTTGTGAATGTGAGGAATGCCAGGCCTCCACCGTGGTTCGGATTCCACGTTAAACTGTAGGTCCTCCATTTCATCTCACAATCACCCTACCATTACACATTAGCGTAAGTGCGTATAACCCGTACGGGTAGTAAGACGCGGTGCTAATAATAATAATGTAAGCCACTTACCATTTTTATAACTTTTTTAAGCTTTTTTTACTCTTATGACTATAACATATTTCTCTGGGGCTAGGCCAGGTGATGAATGTAAAAATGGGTAAAAAAGGGGATAAAGGGTAATAAGTTTAGGGGGTTAAAAATCGTTAACAGCGTGGAAAGGGTAAATAAAGTAAAAAGGGTAAAAAAGGGTGTTTGGTGTGAAATGTATAGGGTAACAAGGTTGTAGAGTGAAAAGGGTATAGGATAAAAAGGGTTTCTGAAAAAAGTGGTAAAAAGGGTAAAAATAATAAAAATGGTAGAAATTAAATCTAATTACTAAGAGCAATAAGACAAAAAGAGCACAAATAGTAAAAAGAGCAAGAATATCATAAAATATCAAAAGGATATAAATAAATAAAGATGTAAAAAGATTAAAATTCCGCAAGAGGTGTAGAAAGGGTTAAAGGTTAACGGAGTATAAAGCTTTAAGGGGTTTAAAGGTTAAATGGGGTAAAAAGGATAAATAGGTCAGTAAAGGAAAAAGGCAAAAAGGTTATCAATTTAGAATTCATTGCATAAAAAGGGCATTATTTGATGTTCTATTTCACGACAGGTCCATTATTTTTGTCAGTGGACTTAGATCCCCAATGCACCATGTTAAAATGGGTATAGAATTAAAAGGATAAAAATAAAATAAAAAGTAAACCCAATCGAAATGGGTAGTAGGGCCAAAATTGAAAATGTGCAAAAATGAAAAAATCGCAAAAAGAGAACAATCAAGCAGAAATATTAAAAAGGGAAAAAAATTGTAAACATATAAAAAGTTTGAAAAGTAGTCTAAATAATAAAAAAGGGTATAAGCATGAAAAGGCGTAAAAGAAATAATTTTTTTTAGAATTTTTAAAAGTTTCTAAGGGGCTAAAAGGGTTAAAAAGGAATATAAAGGGTAAAAGGTTAGCGAGCTATAAAATGTAAACGGAGAGATGGAGGGGTGAAAAGGGTAAAATGAGTAAAAAGGTTAAATAGGATGAAGAGGTTAAGTGGGCTAAATGTGGTATAAAAGTGCTAAAATAGTTTTGATTGAATTTTACTACAACCCTTTAACAATCAATTATTTATGCTACAACACTTTTTTTTAATAGAACCAACAAGAAATAGTTCAAAGTATTGTGGTTATAAAGGTTATAGCTAAATATTCAAAAGAAATGTCAGATTTTAAAACATGTTCAGATTTTATTTCTCTGTTGACATTGTTTATGAGTCTGTCCACTTTCAGATTTTGTATCACAATCCAAACCAATACAGAATTGATATTTAAACATGACTTATATTTTTTAAATATTATTTGTAGTTTATTTTATATACTAAAAATGGAGAATGCTACTTTATAGATTCCCCGTGCGAAGAACGGGTACACCAGCTATAGTATGATTTTGGTAGGAAGAACAGTAGAAGCTAGTTACAAAATTACTAAAGTAATTTTAATATAGTCATCCATCAAGTCATGTTATCTGCACCTGTCAATTTTGATAAATATTATCATTACCTTTTAAAAAACACAAATATTATAGTAAAATGTTATCAATGTTGGCCGTAAAAAAATGTTTGAATGTTTTCTAATGTTATTCCAACCAAAATCGGGGTATAGTCTATAATATTATGACAAACCTGTTATAAAAAATTGTCCTCATCAGAATTAGGAATCGAGCCAGGGTCCCCTGGACTTATAGAATACCCCTCTAATCACTCAACAATTGGGATGGGCATTAGGGGTTTAGGAGGTAAAAATAAAGATAAGTGAGAAATACTCCAAAATGGAGAGAGTAAAATGAAATAAAGTGAGAAAGTCAAATATTGGGATGAAGCCAACGGAAATGATGAAATCGGAGGAAAGTATATAGAGGATAGAAGTGGAGATTAAAAAACATATATTTTAAAACACAGTGAAGAACATTAAGGCTTCAAAGGAATTCAAAGGAAGAGGAAAATGAAGGTGGCTAATGAATGAAGGACACATACATCAAGTATTGTAATCAGAATGTAGATGGCCATGGAATCTCTTTATTTGTAGTTTTATTTTTGTTTTATTGCCATAAGGACATCGTTGAATTATGATCTAGGAGAGTTTATTATTGATTTTAATAAGGGGTTGCTGGTTGTATGATTGGGTAAAAATAAGTTTGTAAAAATACCTTGATAATAATAATAATTATTATTATTATAATTATCAAGACATTTTTACAAATAATAATAATAATAATTATTATTATTAGCACCGCGTCTTACTACCCGTTCGGGTTATACACACGCTAATGTGTAATGGTAGGGTGATTGTGAGATGAAATGGAGGACCTACAGTTTAACGTGGAATCCGAACCACGGTGGAGGCCTGGCATTCCCCACATTCACAAGGTCTTGATAATAGTTGCTACCTGCTTCGGTAGCCACATGATCTAAGGCATCACCCTCTCAATAAACTAGACTACCAATGACGGGTAAATCATGGTTCGAACCCAGTCGGGTGTACCGAGTCTGATCTTTTCCTAAATGGTTTCCATCTCTTTAAGCAAATGAAGGTACACTTACTTTAAACAAAATTCTTTCTCATTCCCTAAACCATAAGTACATAGGCGTATAACCCGAACCGGTAGTAAGACACGGTGCTAAAATTAAAAAACAACAAGTGTATATATATTAATAAAATGAAAGTTTGTTTGTGTGCCTGTCATGAATGTTACATGATACCTAATGCATGCAGAGGTGTGAAATTAAAAAAAAAAGTTCTTGTGCACCAAAATACAACAAGAAATTTTAAATTTTAGATAAAATTTCTTTTAAACTTAAATAAAATCTGGCTTGGAAGAAATAAAATTTAATTCCTTTTTCTTTGAAGCAAAGAAAAGTGTTTCCAGGGGTAACCATGCAATCCATTACACACAGTTTACACGATGAGATGTAAACGACCCGCGACCCTAAGCCACCCTCACCCCTAGGTCATGTCACAATATAATATAATATGTAACTTTATTTTTCTCCTTCATGTCTACCATCCATCCCGGATATACACATTTAATATAAATAATAGGATAGGTATTAGGAAGGTATGGATTTATAGTAAATGTACACACATTACCGTAAAAAGAGGGTGGTAAACAATAAGTGAAAAAAAACACTCCCCAACCAACCGACATTTGAGCTTCAACCTCCCCGTCACTGGCAAACCAAATTAGATGAGGCTCACATTATAGTCCGTGTTTCCACTGAAGCAGGTTGGATTGTGTTTTTAATTTAGTTCCTGTCCACCAAACAATAGTTTTCTTGCAACTATGCTACAGTTGAAGAAAATACTTCCATCAGCGAGGACCCGGGAGTTTTAATTTAAACAGGTCAGCTTTTCTTTTCTTCTCTCGCGCAGTAATTTGAGTGTTCCTGTAAATTAGAGCCAGACGCAACACGTCACCACGCGTTGGGTGTAGAGGAGTGTGTGGCGGGCGTAGGGATTCATATATGTTGAAGAAGCTACCTTTCTCACCGTTCATTTACCACAATCTATTACACTGGGTTATTCGAGTTCCTCCACGGAAATAAGTAGTCCGATAGCAATAGATATAGATTTTTTTTTAGCACCACGTCTAACTACCTGATAAGGTTACGCGCATATGGACTAACTAGGCTAGTGAATCAGGGGTGAGGAAAGTTGAATTTAAAGGAGGTTTACTCGCATTTGCATGGAGGGAGAGTGCAAAACCATTTAGAGGAAACCACACTCAGTAAACCCTACCGAGATTCAAACACTGATCTTCTTTTCATCGGTAGGCTAGTCTATTGCGACGGACGCTTTAGACCGCGAGTCCACCAATACAGATAATAGCTTATTTCCTACACGACACCTTAAGGAAGGGATTATAAGTAGTTAGAGAGGTGCAATAGCCTATTTCCTCAATTTTTATAGGGGAGAGGGGAGGTCAAGGATTGACGCCACTCTGTTTCTTATAAGTTTACGGGGACAGGAGGATTGTCACACAGAAGATTACAAAATTTAATAAAAACACAATTCATGAACGCATGAAAGGTTAGGTTAAGTTAGGTTGTGTAAGAACAATAATTATTATGCAGTAAATCATTGATTATTCGGAAGTAAAAAGTCCGGATTGTCGATAATCCTAATCACCAAGTAAAACAATTATTCATAAAAATAACCACAGCGGTATCAATATTCGAGATTTAAATAGAGCGGTAAATGTAGTCTGACATTTATACGTCACCCCCGTATATCGGGGAAACGGTCTATGCTGGATGGAATGCGGGAGAGGTGGGGAGTTACAACTGTACTGTTCAGTACAGTATTTTTGAATTTCCGAATCAAAATGGCATCAGCATAGTCTAGTAAGATAAATCTTTTTTTTTAAACTATTGAAACAGTAATTTCGAAAGTGTGGACAGATCGATAATCAAGTTTGGGTCGATCCCTAATTAGTCTGAATTATCAATAATATACTGTATACCATATTAATCATGGAAGGTTTGAAAATTATATCTTTACTAGAATATTGCACTCAGACTAGTTATAATCTCTTTCTTGAGTTGCGGTTGAGGAACTTAACCCCTCCTCTCTTTTCAATGGAGGAACTTTACCCCCCTCCCCTTTCAATGGAGAAACTCAGCCATAGAATTAGAGTTTTTTTTTTACGAATATGGGATTAAACCAGGTCTCGTGGAGGAACTATACCATGCAACTATTACTCCTGCCAACTACTTTACCCTAGTTCATTCTTACGGCTATTTTTTTTATGTCTTATTCCCCCATTATTTCTTCAACTAGACTTTAACACGAGTAGTAGGTTTTGAGTAATGTTCAACTTTAGAGGCTGACTTGATAAAACTTGGTTCTGTGTCTGGTTATGTGTACATAGAGCGTACTAATGATTGCGTTTTTTAAGGGATTCAAATAATTATCAATTTTTTGTTTGTTTTCCTTCTCAATTTCTAGGCATATTGGGCTTTCATAAAATTTATGAAATATATGGCGTCAACCACAATCGAGCCATACCAAGTGCGTGGCTACTGTCTGTTGGAGAACAGTGTGTCAACTTTTGTGGTTATAGGGTGTCATGTAGTAAGCACAACGAACCTTCTGGCTGTTAATCTCAGTTTTCTCGACTGGAGCTGCTAATTTTAATTCACGTAGTTTCTAATTTGTCCTCACGAGGCTACTCCAACAATCCTAAACGTGTTTAAAAATATACATATATTTCAAGATGGATTTTACGTTAAAACAAATTTTTATCATCTACTGTCGAGGGCTCCATCCCGACCCATCGCAGGTAAATTCGCTCTCCCCCCCTTAAATAAATACATAGCATGGATATTAAGTGCCTGTTTTCCCCCTTCTAATGTGGACTGCAGGTGCGTATCACTAAAATTTACCGAAATTATCCTATTCCATAATAATCCTTGAGAGCACATGAATGGTAAAGTGCTCACACCATGCTTTCTATTTCCTCCACTTTAAACACCCACTCTAACTTTCTACTCATTTATACCGTCTTCCCTTCTCTTTGTTTGAATGTTCACTTTCTCCTTCCTTCCAACCCGTCTCAACATGGCTTTCCCACTACTACGCTTTCTTAATCTGCTTTTTTCTAACTCTCTTCGTTTCTCCTTGTTTTCTCAACTTTTTTTTTCTACAGCAACATAGTCCACCTGTGTTTTTAGTGCCAGCTGACTCACGCTACAAACCAATTACACTCTCTAACCGGGATCCAAATCTTGATTAGAGCTCCTAACGGAACAAGGGCTGAATGTGTAGCGTCAGGGGCTAAGTCGTGCCCCGATGTGGTTAAGATAGTGCGCATTAATCACCCCGGAATATCTCCGCCTTCATAATATGGATACTAATGAAAGACGTCAATTGACGGACGGTCACAACATACTGAGGAGACGTTATGCTAACATTGACAAGCTTCTGTGGCCACGTGGTATAAGGTGTCACTATAGCAATATACTTGACTCCCGATGACTCTGAGATTAGGGTTAGAATTTAGGTCAGGTGTACTGAGGGTGGTTTTCCCTAAATGGTTTTACACTCTCCCTCCATGCAAATGTAAGTACAATTCTTTTAAATTCAACCGTCCTCATCCCTAGCACATTAGAGTAATTAGTACATAGGTGTGTAGCCCAAACAGATAGTAAGACGTGATGTTAAAAAAAACACTACCATTGCTCCAGGTTAAATAACGAAAAAATTGTGAAATTGGAAACATTCAAATGTGTGTGTGTGTGTGTGTGTGTGTGTGTGCGCGTGTGTGTGCATTGTGACTTACTACAAATCCGGGCTATCCACGTATTTACACTAAATTGTGCCGGGATGAGGAAGGAAGAATTGAGGGTAATGGACCTGAATTTCCGTGTGTTGAGAGGAGAATACATTTTAGTAAAAACAAAAAACAACTAGGTACACCGAACCGGGGTTGAGGATACAACCTCCCCATCACCAGAAAGTCAGTTCTAAAACTAATATGACGCCTTTGACCATGTGATATCAGATGAAGATTATCGGGAACATTGGTCTTTATAGTATTTTAGATCATATGAGACGATATTATAATTTAGTGATTAGAACTAGAATTTTTTCTTTATTCGTATGAACAAATATCAGGACCTGAGAAATAAAATGTATAATTTAAGAAAACAGGAGGAGGGTGAATAACACCGATACCGGTGGCCATCTGGTTAAAAAGACTAACTTAGAGGAACAGGATACTTAGGCAGAGTACTGTGTGTAAATGATAAACTACCTGTTCTAAAGAGACAGGATGATAAGTTTGATTAGTGACATTACTGACTGTATTGCTGAAGGCAAGAGAAGAAGAGGGAGGATTTTAAGGCGGCAGTGTAAGTTATTATTATTAGCACCGCGTCTTACTACCCGTTCGGGTTATACGCACTTACGCTAATGTCTAATGGTAGGGTGATTTGTGAGATGAAATTAAGGACCTACAGCTTAACGTGGAACCCGAAATACGGTGGAGGCCTGGCATTCCTCACATTCACAAGTTGTGATTAATAGAAATCTTGTCAGAGGTGAAGGAAGGGTTTGGTAATCAGATAAATCTGTGCTGGGACCGAAGATTGAACCCCGGACCCCAGCACAGAAGTCCAACATCCTACCGCTAGACCACCAGGTCACCGATAGTGTATGGAACGTGAGTTAAGGGTAGTGATTTTACAGTTTTTATAGAAAAACTTTTTTTGACTAAAATAAATAAAATATTGCTCCAGTATAAGTCTAGAATTTAATTTTATTCACATGGTATTGTCAAAAGTTGTTGAATATTGGCCATAAACATAGCAACATTAGGTAATAAACATTTTAAATGAAGAGAAAAAGTTGTCATTAAATTCCAGGATACCCTTGATAGATATTCAAGACCTATAGAGGTCACCGTGTGAAAAAAAAAATCTCAATGTTTCTACTGGAGAAATATTTCTTTCTTTTGAACAAACCTTTTGTGTATGAATCTGCAAAAAGATTTCTCTTAACTCTCTACATTCTCATCTTAAGAAAACACATAACCATTTTTATACATTGTGTAAAGAATGGCTTAACAATATATGGACGTCCTCATTCCATCCGACCAGAAATTGAACCCCTGACTTTCAAGACAGAGTTCACGCTTGTTTCAGGCGTGACCAGCACTCTATTAAAATGATTATCACATCAACTGAACATGAGGTAGTTATAAATGACTATCACCCTTTTTAAACCAGTTTATTTAGGGTGTTTAGCACGCACTTTCTAAACCAATTATTTCAGAAGATGAATTACAAACTAATTTAATTATAAAACCAAAACAGTCTCCAGGTCATTATTTCATCACTGGGAAAGGGAAAGTTTCGATTTCACAAATAATAGATTTTTAGTTCATACCAGGAATCGAACCCCGAAACCCTTATCTAATTAGGCAGGAGCACTACCAAATGAGCAAAGGTGTTCGGCCGTCATTAATCTTCTGTGTTTAGAGGAATTCAAGTATTAAATATTTATTCCTCACTCTTTACACCCGTTTTTACTATAGCCCGGAACTACCTCAAACATGCATTCTTCAGGTAATAAGTGGTTTCCTCAAGGTCGGTTAGCGCATAATCACCCTTCTATATGCTCGCGAAACGTGACCCGGCCGACACGCCGTCACTTACTATGCTCAGCTTCTAAAGAGATCCCCCTCAAACCCCCCACCACTGTTTCACTCCTGTATACACTCAACAAACAAGTTTCCTCGACAAACTCGGGAAGGGTGATGAATGACAAATTGCCCTTCCCCGTTCCTCGCCCGCCATTATGCAAAACGCCACGCATCCGCTTCATGGTAAAAGCTTGCTGAACTTAACGTAGTAGCTAG
This sequence comes from Timema californicum, assembly GCA_902141385.1. Lineage (NCBI taxonomy): Eukaryota > Metazoa > Arthropoda > Insecta > Phasmatodea > Timematidae > Timema > Timema californicum. Next base: position 11,248 of record CABFOW010002179.1, read on the forward strand.
ATCGAGTCTCACTGCATAAACCAAGTAACTCCGCGATATAAGGTTTTGTAGTGTGCCAAGTATGGTCGACACTTGGTTACACGCAAACAACAAGCAATGTTGGGCTTAATAATGATCAAAAATACACCATTTGTTAAAGGTTAAAATCATTAAATTAGACCCAAATATATAGCTATGAAAATATACCATATGCCAAATGTTAGACCTGTTAAAATACAAAAATACATCATCCATCTAAAATTAAAAATGTAAAAATACACCAGATGTTAAAAGTTAATTTTTTTTAAATATAGCTTCTGTCACAAGATAAAACTACAAAAATTTAAAGTTGTAAATGTGTTAAATGTCAAATTTGTTAAACTGCAGCATCTGTTAAAATTTCAAGCCGCTAAATTTTAAAGTTGTAAATAATATATATATATATATACATACACAATTTTTCAAAATTAAAAGTTGAAAAAAATACATAAGAAGTCAAAATTTAAAGTCATGAAAATATCACCTATCAACATTTTACGTTTTTAAAGCACCCCTTGAACATATACTAATAAAATATGTAGAAATTGTTACAATGGTTGTAATATATGCAATAAGGTAGGCCTAGTTAAAGAGCAATAAATAATCACATGACCTACAGAATAACATAACCAGGGATAATACGCCAGCTTAAGTGCAGGTATATCATTAATTAGAGATCAGGGTGATCCCATAATAATTAATTAATATTGTCAGCACCATCAGCACCAGGAGCTTCTATAGACGTGTGACCGACCCATTTGATCATTAACCAGTTGCACTGTCAAATGTGGTGAAATGGTGAACCAATTGACCATATCAACATCTAATTCGTCCACATAGGTGGACTCTTGGACAAAGTAGTTCGTCTCGCCTTGTTTAGATTTCCGGTTGCGAAGAGATAGGAGTTCTAATACCTAACAGATGTGGTGAGAATATATTTTTCCCTGTGTGGTTTACCATTCCACCCCATACAAATGCTCCAAACTTTACCCCATGCATCTTTACACCACTAGTTTAAATACGCACCGAGCTCGTACGAGTATTAAGATGTGGAGTATGAAACAAACTTTCATTCAGCCGACCTGTTTTTGGATCATTTTCTCTTCGTGGGGAATACAACCGCCCACCAAACTGGTTGTTCTAGAAGATCGTCCGACAATCCCGTGTGGGCAAAGAGTCAACAAAGGGGGATGGTCTGCCCGGCTCTATGTATTTCACTGTAAATTATTTCAATCTCTCTCTCATATTGCTAGCCAAAGGTAGGTTAGCTAACGTCCAAAGAATTTTTTTTTCAATTCTAAAATGTTGACTTTTAGAGCAAACGTAAATGGCATGTAAAGTCTGGTTGAAATATAAAAAGTGCCGCTTCCGACTCATGGATTTTGTAATAGTCGATAGATTTGAATCAAACTTAGGGCACACGTGGTCAGCCACCAGAAAACTTATATACTAAGGGAAAATTGAGTGTGCACAAATAGGAACTCGTTTTACTTCTCTCTAAATTACTTGCCTGAGGACTTTAAAATTTTTGTTTATCACCGCGTCTTACTATCTGTTTGGGTTAAGCTAATATAATTACTCTAATGGGGTAAGTCTGAGGAAGGAAGCATTTTATAGATAATATACCCACATTTTCGTGAAAAGAGAGTGGGAAACCATTTAGGAAAACAACTCAGTATGTTACACCCCAATCTGTTACCTTTTATTTATGACCATAAATAAGATAAAAGGGAGTGGGAGTAAGCTATGGAACAAGTGACAAGGGAAATTATTAGCAATATTTAAAAGCACCCATATGAACGGTTTATTCAAAACAATAACATTAGAGCAGAAATCTTTACATGGTCTCATTAATCAAACTGAGATATGTTGAAAACCAAACAAACAGATAATGACTTCATATTTTTAATTGACGCTGATAACTTAAGAGAAAGTTATAAAACAAGTAATCTATCCAAAATTCAAATGGGGTCAGTCTTGGAGGGACAGAACAACCCGTAACGTTGAATCTAATACAATAAACAAAAAAAATTAATATCCACCAGGATAATACATAAAGACTAAATAAGGGCCTTACGGGCACCTTCAAAATGTTACCAAAGTGTAATTTTCATACCTAAGAATAAATACTTCAAAAATGTTAACTTTCTATAAGAAACTTTAAATTACACGAGAGTTTGGCTAACAGACTTTAGTCAAACTCCCCCGGGACTATCCGATCCTGACACAATACTAGGAAATGAAAACAATAACCCTACTAGTAAATAATAATGAAAATATAATATTAGAAGCAAACCATAGAAAAAGATTAGAAAATATACTAAAGTTAATAAAGTATATAATTAATCTAAATTATCAGCAAATTACTTTACATTAAACTATATTTCAAAATGCAAACAAAATTAAGAAACGCTATCTTAATGTATACAAAATAATTACTAGAAGCCACAATCTCAAAACAATTTACATTAAACTCGCTCAACTCCAAGTCAGCTAACAATTGTGGAAGTCTAAAAGATTTAACACTCGAAAAGACTCTAGCGGTCCAGTGGCGACAGACAAAATATAGAGCCTCACATCAAATTTAAAGATCCGGTAAAAGTTAATTTATTTGGATAATAGATAAATTACAACACCTTACATGGCTGACACTTAGAGTTAATTTTAAATCAGAGTTCAATAAATAAATCGCCATAGTTAAGATTCTGATGAAGATATAATATATAAATATTTTATCCTGACATTGTCTAGGTCCAGGACAATGTTCCTCGGTCAAGCGTAGAAATCAAATAGTCATTTTAGCATAAACGCACATCACAATATATAGTGGGTTTCGTCCCAATGGAATAAAGGTGGGAGAGTTAAACACACGGTCGGTGAAGTCAACGCGGCCTTCTCGAAGCTTTGGATGGTCACGTAGACCATTTGTTGTCAGGGCTCCATCCGACTTCCAAAACCATATCTTCAATTACCTGATGTTTTGAAAGTAGTACATCTCTATCCCATCAAAGGGCAGGTGAATAGTCATTCTCTAGTCGTGACCAATACTGCCCGGCCCGTTACGTGTTAGTTGAACAGGTCGGAGTGGGCGTGTGCCTGATGTTGCATCGGCTCGCTTGGCCTACTCGATAATTTAAGATGATAGGTATAGGGCAGTCTTGGTGGTTGCTAGTGGAGATTAAATCAGTAAGTACATGAACAGTTTTATTATGTAGAGATTTATTGTGAAGATATAATATTATGGTTCAGAATTGTTTAATATGTTGTACCAAACTACGTGAACTACAATAGAGAAGAGTATTATTGTAGGGATTCTATTAGTGTCAGTATAATTGGAGTGGGTAGTATGAATTACAGAGAGTTATGCGTAAATGACAGCATGTGGTGGGTCCAATTGTAACATAATGTAATGTAATGTTACAAGTAAACCCAACTGTGATTCAAACCCTAATCTACCCATCATCAGCAAGTCAGTCTAACACGAGATTGACACTTAAGACCATCCGGCCAGTGAAGCGGGTCTGAAGACTTAATCATGTGATCACCAACTTGAAATATTATAAAATATCCAACGTGGTTCACTATCACTATGTTTCTTAGAATATAGTAGCGATTCCTTTTCTGAATAAACTCTTCTCCAAAGATAAATTTCCACATTTGATCCAATTACATATTTTAAAAAGGTCACTAATTTCACCCAGCAACGATGGGCACTTGAATCCATTATATTATATTTATAGAGAATAAACGTTGTTAAGGTGATTCAAGAAATAATCTTAGGAAAAAACATCAATTTGATTGGTTTCAGGTTTTAACAGAAAAACCTATATCCTATGTCAGCCCTGATAGTATAAGGGATACATGGTGAAAATCTTGTCTAGATTGATTAAAAGGTTTTTGAGTAAATCGCAAACACAAAAACTCACAAACAAACCTATTGTAGGTGAAATATAAAGTCTCTGAATATTTTAAAATGTTAGCATGTTTTTCCATATATAAAGTTATTATCTGAGATAAATGGCTTGGAAATCAATCCCAAATTCACAATATTAACCAATAATATCAAACAAACTAAACACATATAAATTCCAGTCCACCCCCTTTTCCCTTCGTTGTATAGTAGTTAGTGAGTTTCATTAAAATACTCAAGGGCCCTGACTCTATGTCAGATAACTCCTCTGAATCAAAGTATTTTTGTGAGCACGCATCTTAATATCCATTTATATATATTCCGGTACCAGATTTGTAATATTGAGTGCTTGGATACTAACAAAACAACAGTTAAATTTTTCATAGGACCTAATTTGGTGGCCGCATGGTCTCAGCCGCGGGGGTCTTCAACCCACGGCCCACCAGCTCACGGAATATATAAAATTAATTTAAGAACAAAAATGACTAATACAGATTATATTTTACATAATAAATAATAAAATGAATAATTATTTTATTTTAACGAGTTACAATATTTTATAAATGTATTTTTGTTTTGTACGCAGAAAAAAAATGCGTTTTTAGACCAATGTACATTGAACCGGTAAAAATGACAACTCTAGTGGTGCGTTCGAACATAGTCAGGAGTGTTCGGACATAGTCGGAAGTTTTCGAACATAGTCGAGAGTGTTCGGACATAGTCGGGAGTGTTCGAACATAGTTGGGACTGTTCGAACATAGTCGGGAGTATTCGCGTTTACTCTTCACCACTGAGACACTCGGGACGCCATTACGTGTCAAATCATAGTTTAGTCTCCAGTGCGTTTACTGTATGTTACAATGGCGGCTAGCACAAGTAAGACACGTAAAGCCAATTACGAGTATCGTGTGTTTCAATAGAAGTGGAAAATATTATATTTGTTTGCCAAAATCCATTGTGTTTGGTGTCATGAATCGGTTGCAGTCATTAAAGAATAAAAACCTAAGACTTCATTATGAAACCAAGAATGTCACAAAATTCTATTATGTTAAAGATAAGTTGCGGTTTGATAAATTGGGAGATTTAAAGAATCAACCACAAATCCAGCAATGTATAGTTAATAGATAAAATGTAGAAAGTGAATTTGGCGTGAATAAAAGCTTTAGTATATCTGAAAAAATTGCTTTTAAATAAAAACCTTTCTTAGATGGTCAATTTATAAAAGAGTGCATTGAATCCCGTCTCAAAGCACCACTTTTACAAAGTCAGCCTATCTGGAGTAACGTTTGTCAGAAGAATTGAAGAGTTGGAACTAGATATAGAAAATTGTCTCCAGGATCGTGATCCAAGTTTGTTCTTTACTCCGTTGTTATTGAGGAAAGTACGGATTTGATTGATACAGCACAGCTATTTATTTTAATCCGTGATATTGATGATAATTTTGAGATTAGTGAAGAGATGGTGGGCCTTTATCCTGTAAAGGAACTACGAAAGTATGTGCTATCCTTGAAAGTTTGATTGTAGTCTTGAAGCAAGTCAATCTTATGTTTGTCTAGAGTTATAATAGGGGGTGCACCGACTATGGTTGGTAAATATAAAGAACTTGTTTGATAAAGAAAATCTAGGACGACTTATCCTTAATGCAATATCACTGTATTATCCATCAAATGAAATATTTGCAAAATCAGTATGTTTTGATGAAGTGATGAAGGTCGTCATAAAAGTCGAGAAATTTATAAGATCCCTAGGACTCAACCACTGAGAGTTTCAAAACTTTTGTCCAATATAAATTCAGAGTATGGAGATATTGTTTAATTTACTGATGATAGTTGGCATTCCAGATGGATTTTTTTGAAAAGATTCTATGACCTGAAGGAAGCCATATACACTTTTATGAAAAGTAAAGGAAAACTTGCGTCTCAATTCAATTATCCTGAATGGCTGAGTGATTTTGGATTCATGACTCACATTACACTACATCTATTTTTATTTGTTTAGCAACACGTCTTACTATATGTTCAGGTTTATAACGCCAGAAGACATCTTAATGATCTAAACACACGACTAAAAGGAAAAGCTAGCTTAATACATAATTAATCTTTATAACATCATCACATATTTTCCACACAAACTTAGCTATGGTGAATTCAACTGCAGAACAAATATTTGACTACCCTTTTTGCAGTGCAACACTGATTTGAAAGATAAATTCAACCTGGGACACTTTTACTTATATTCTAAATATGTTAACAAGAACATATTCTCAAACATTTGACTGCATGCTTTGAAGATGGGAGCATTTATGTCTGTGAACAGTTGCTTTGGGTTCACGTATTACGTAAAATGTTATCTCAAGCTCAAACATTTCTATTTATATAAAAAAGAGAAAATAAAACTAAAATATCAATTTTGATTACAAAAAACTATATACATTTTCTAAACGTCTTCCCTTCCTATTAAAATTCTAATTTTTCATGTATAAATAATGAGGTTCAAAACTCTGCACTGTATTTAGAGATGTCGTGAATAAAAACCGGAATCTATAGAAAATTCAAGAATGTTAAAGCTCGTATATATACATAATATATTAGTTTATACGTTTGAACACATGTGCTATAAATCAGAATAATCCAAGAGATAGAGATGATATGAGTAGTTTTTGAGTAAGGGGACGTTCAAGTATTACGTAAGCACCTTGGGGGAAGGGGGTTCAAGCTTTTTTTTTTACTGACAAACGGGAGGGGGTTCAGAACAATGGTTATGTAAGACAGAGAAAGGTGGACAAGGTTGAGAAAGGGCGCATTGCAAACCACTTGAAATTCGGGTAGCTTCAGGCAGTCATGAAGTTTCTGAGTGGCTAAACGAGGAATGGAGTGAAGTGGAGTGGAGAGGCCCTAAGCCAAAGCTTGAGTGACCTAGCTTCCCTCCTCCCAAATAGAAACATAATAATTGAAAGTGTTGAGACGTGGATTCAAGGAAATTGGTAATCGGATTAAATGAGTTTAGGATGGTTTTAATAAATATAATATTCCTGTATTCACTAATAATACTTTTTTTAACTTCAATTAAAGCTAAGTTAAAATTTTAAACTTTCATAATGTGAAATATGTTTTAATTTTAGCTGTTCAATAAATTTAATTTCATTGTATACCAGTGTTAATTGGAATAATTTCGCAATATTAACTTACATTTTTATGTTAATAACTACCAGAAATCTATAAATTGAATACATTTTTAATGTATTCTTATCATCGCGTTTTTACCTGTTCCACGTGGAGAGTGGGTGGGAAAACCTCAGATATAGATAACATTTGGAGAATCACACCCCAGTGTGTCGGGACGAAGATTCGAACATTGATCTCGCTCGTCACTGGCTCTCCAGTCTATCATGGCCGCATGTTCTATGACGTCGTTCTCGCAATAGACTAGATTGCCGTTAACATGGAGTTCAGCATTAGAATCTCGGTTGGGTATATTGAGGTTTTCCACTCACCCTCCACTGTCCTTATTCCTAACTCATCAGCGTAATTAGTAAATATGCGTATAAACTGAACATGTAGTAAAACGTGGTGCTAATAAATTTATACTTATATATAATATATCCATATATAAGGTAGATGATGGGAATATGGCCATGCTTAGCGTTGAAGAATTTTTCTGGCATCAATTTATGGGATCTTCAAAAAATTGCGGGGAAGTATACTTTTGTTCCTTGGTAATGATAAAAAAAATATTCATAAATTTCATTCTATTGGAAACATGTTATTATTATTAGCACCACGTCTTACTATCCGTTCGGGCTATACGCACTTACGCTAATGTGTAACGGTAGGGTGATTGTGAGATGAAATGGAGGACCTACAGCTTAACGTGGAATCCGAACCACGTCGGAGGCCTGGCATTCCCCACATTCACTAGATGTCTTGTCAAAGGTGAGGGAAGGGTTTGATAATCAGATAAATCTGTGCTGTGACCGAGGATTGAACCATGGCCGCCAGCACAGAAGTCAGACACCTTACCCCTAGACAACAGGTCACCCATTGGAAACATAAAATAACTCATTTATAAAAGTATAATTTTATCCTATATTAAAGGCGTATGAAGTTATTATGACCACCAATTTTAACAACCATCTTAGCTTAGAATTTTTCAACAATTAAATTATGATTAAGGGAGATTATAGTAGAAATTTTACTATCAAGGTTAATGAAAAAGAAATAATTATTGTCGATTGCAAAACTAATACATTAAAAATAAGAATAAAATAACTAAACGATAAAATTAAAATTAAAATTTATTAAGATGTCCTTTTCTGTATGTTTAAATTAAGTTACTTTAAGCATTTTGGACCAAAGAACAAATCTTTGGCTTCCTTGGTGAGGCCAACACATTCCTCATGAACATAAATTCCACAAAATCCACAGAGTTACTTATATTTTATTTAATCTTCACACAAAAACAACACAATGCCCACTTTCAGTTTTTTTGATGAAGTCCTTTAGCTTAGCTTTACATTTAGCTTGGCTACAGTATTAACATTTCTTGTTGGTAGCTTGTTTGTCCTTCTTGTCTTTTTTTCCTTCAAATAAAACTTTCTTCAATACCAAACCACGACTGTTGATAGCAGGTTTCATAGCTCGCGTAGTCTTCCTTTTTTCTTTTGGTGTAGGCAACATTTCTTTGAAATAACTGTGATGAATGAATTTTCTATTTCTTCTGGATCATCTGAATCATCAATTTCATACGGATCAAAGTCATCTGAGGGATTTGAAGGTTCATCCAAGTATCCAGAGGTATCTGAATCGGATGATGGATTGCTGTGACGTCTACGTTGCTGCTGGTGGCCCTTCTTCTTAGGAGTTGATGAAAATGGTTGTCTTTAAGTTGTTCCAGTGATGTTTAGCCTAGTGTGATATTGTTAACCATGTCTGTGTTTGGTGTTGGCTGCTCAGTGGCTGTTCTTGGAGCAAAGGCCTCTTCGGGGATTACAAGAGGACTGGAGGGATGTATTCCTGTGGTCATAAACCCACTTTTCATGTTTACCTTGTAGGGTTGAAAACATCAGTGAAGTTCAGCCCTGAAATATATTGTTCCTCTTTATGCGTATCAAAATATAGGCGTGCATACTGATCCCAAATATCTCAAAACTTCGGAAACAACCTTTGTCTAAAATATTTAGCGCATACGTTGTGTTTGATGGCATACAATACAAGATAATTCCATTCTCTTAAGCAACCTCACTTATCTTGTAATCAAGGGGTGATTTAGCCCCATAAAAAATCAGAATACAAGTTCCGCTTGGCTTGAATATAGAGACATGTCTGGGAAAGTAAACAAATGTTTCCGTGGTCATGCAACCTTTTCTTGTCATTTCTGTTTGGGAACGCGTAGGAAGTTTTTTCCCCCAAACTATATTTTTCTCACCCCAGAGAGAAGGATAATAGGGGGAGTTACAGATCTTGTATCATTTCCACAAGCGTCAAATACAATTTTGTTAGGATTATTTACTTCACATATTTCTTTTATATTTTATCGTTAAAATGCAGTTTAAGATATTTGTTTAATGAAAAAGCAGCTAGTGTGGCCAATCGCAGCTTTTATGACCAAGTGTGGCCATATTAACCACCTGGGTGAGTTTTAAGAAAGTTCTATAAATTATATTACTTGTTAAAGAAAATTAAATTTCAAAACCTCTACTCGAATCAGCATAGAAAACTGCATAATAAGCAATCAAACAATTGAAATTATCTGCTAATAAAACACGAGAACAAATGCGGTAAATTCACCGGAGTGAAATAAGAAACAAGTTCTCCTAACAGCTTAACCTCCAGAAAATGACGGCTCCGCCTGGTTCAACGCGCGCCCCGATAACGCAATTGTTCAGACACCTCTACAATAACGTCTGGGAGATCATGCTAGTTGTATCTATTTTTTTCATTACAAACTAAGTCTTGTGCCACCAATTGGCCATATTACCAACCTGGCCATATTCCCATCAACCCCCTTATACATACTGGTGCGGATAATGAATACGGAAACATACGAGGTCACATAGATTCAATTATAAAACATAATGGTGAAATAAGAAATATCAAAATTACTGTAACGTCCGACATTTTAGCTCAGTTGGTAGCGTGTCTTCCACTAAGCTTAAGAGTTCCAGGTTCAATTCCTGGCACAGCCAAAAATATATCATTGGTATAATGTGGGTTTCCCCTTACACAGCGATGAATCAACGGCTGTAGGGTTGGATGTTGTGTCTGTTCTATATTTAAGTTAGTTTATTAAGTTGTGTAGTGATATGATCAGTCAATTCATAGAAGTTCATGTTAAATACCTAAAATAAGTTAAAAAGGAAAATTACTGTAAGAGGCACGATGGCAGTATTAGGAGTTCCAGCTCAACACCCTTCCCGAACCGCTTCGGTGGCCGCATGGTCTAGTGCACTTCTCTCGCAGTAGACTAAACTACCATTTACGGGGAGATTACGGTTAGAATCTCAGTCGGGTGTACCAAGGGGGATTTTTCCAAAATGATGAGGTTCTAAAAAAAACCCACTCCAACCCACACTTAGACGATTATTGAACGTTAGCCTGGATTTATTTTCTGTTTTCTGATATTCCGTCAATCGCGCGTTGTTTTATTGGGTCCGTGAATTAATCCCTCGATTGAAAACATGTTCTTTTGAGAGAAAAGGGGGCGAGGGTAAATCCTAGTATGCTTGAATGTTAATTTGGATAATCCGTGTACCAATATTGCTAGTTAATCCCAGAAGTAGTTATTTTTCAACCTTTTGATGGGGTTAGTTTCTGTTAATGTTTTAGCGAGGTTTTTTTTTTATTTTCAATTTGTTTGGGTCATAATAAAAACCTTTGTCTATTTCCTTATACTTACGGATTTGATGCGAGTATTTACTATCGATAAAGTAAGTTTATTTTTTTCAATTGAACTGTTTTCTAAATCGAAATAAAATTAATCTTTACTTTAATAGTTTGTACAAATTTATTTTGGTTTAAGAAAACGTGGGAAATTAATCTAAATATAATACAAGCATGATCAATATTAGATATTAAAAAGGGCTATTAAGTTTAGTCTTCTTTAACCTGAACAACTTTCATTATTTGTTCAGTACTCACTTCATTGGACACATGGTCTAAGGTGTCAATCTCAAAATCTACTGGATTGCTGATAATATGGAGATTGGGGTTTGAATTCCAGTTGTGTAAATTGAGGGTGATTGTTAATAAATTGTTTCCCTCTTACTTTCCACGTATATGCGGATATATTTATCGTAAATTCTACAACTATCAGCCCTGTTAATATTTTAACGCACCTAAAACTAATTATGCTGATTGGTTAAGGATTGACTATTGTATATTTTAGAGGAAATGGACCAAAATATGCGTGGACTAAGATTGGAAAATATTTTTTTTAAAACAGCACTCTCAGTTTGCCCGGACAGGATTCGAACCTTTTTGTCACAATCACTGGCAAACCAGGCTTGATGAACTTACGTTTAGTCCACGTGTACACTTATACAGGTTGAAATAAATAAAATTATAACATTTTAGATAACACGATTAATTATCATACACATTTATTTGTTACATTTCAAGTTACATTATTTTATCCTTTCAAATTTATTTTAAAAACTTATTATTGGTGGACGCAAAAAACACCCCGTCCTAAAAAATGTAAGGTCGCTAAATCCCTTGTTCTATAAGGGAGGTTCTATAGGGACGGGTCAAGACAGCAGCGTAGCGTGGTGGTTGTTACACTGAACTACGATCTCATCCCTATCCCACGATTTCACAAATATTGGTTTCCTATTCAAGTGTTCAGATAACGCTGACATCCCCCGGCTATGAATTCCTAAGGAATGCCTGCTATGCTCGCTACGGGGCCACTGGCGTATCGTGGCGGAGAAAGGAGGTGGGGATGTGGGAGTTCATCTTGACAGTTAAAAACAAAACGTGGTAGCAAAAGTAACATAAATCGTATTACTGCATGACGTATCTGGTATAAAACATTCCCAAAATGTTATCGTCAGGCTACAAACAAACAGGAAGGGATTTCGTTTTTCGGTGAATATATTTTTGTAGTCACATTTCAAAGGTTTCACTCACAATGGACAGCTTATGAAATTCAAACGTTCAACATTTAAAATTGCTCTTTTCTGTATCCAAGTCGTTGAATTGATTCGTTTTTAACAGCGCTCAAATAAATATAATATTTGAATGTTCGAATGGTTTATTCTAATACACGTCTCTCAGTAGAAATTAAGTGTATTAAAAAATATGTTTAAAAATATAAGCTACACACAAGGATAATTATTGATGGCTTACTCTAAGAATGTGCGTGGAGTGGGAATGAGAAAACAACACGGTTTAAACCATTTCCAATGCACCAGGCTGGGAATCGAACCTCGTCCTCCCCATCACCGACAAACCAGTCTACTGTTATACTATAATTGTGGGTGAATAATAGTTACTAAAGTGAGCCGCTTAAGGTTAAATTATGTAAATGTCGTGTGCTGACAAGCCAGACTACCGCTGCTGCTTAGAGTTTCTGTCTACAGATACGGAGGTTCTGGTTTCGATCCTTGGTGCTTCCAAAACTTATCTGTGAAGCAGTGGATTGGTATGGGGTCAAACTCAGTATCATAAGGTCAAATTAAAATTACTTAAATAAAGAAGTAGCAGTTCAGGTTTATATTATTATTATTATTAGCATCGCGTCTTACTACCCGTTCGGGTTATACGCACTTACGCTAGTGTGTAATGGTAGTGTGATTGTGAGAGTAAATGGAGGACCTACAGTTTAACTTGGAATCCGAACCACGGCGGAGGCCTGGCATTCCCCACATTCACAAGTTGTGATTAATACACGTATTGTCAGAGGTGAATAAAGGGTTTAGTAATCAGATAAATATGTGCCGGGACCTAGGATTAAACCCTGGACTCCCAGCACAGAAGTCTGACACCTTACCCCTGGACTGCCAGGTCACCCTCATGCTTATAAAATTGGGATTAATTGTCAGAGGACTCGTTGTGGTGACCCGATGACACCCTAGGTCCGTAAATGATGGTATTATCATCGTATTTGGTGGTGGCTGTTTGGTTGGTGTAACTCACTTGCGGGTTCACAAAATGGAGCCTTTTTTTGCTGATGTACCATATTTTAAAATATGCAATATTAAAACCAACATTAAAACGAGTATATGGGCAATGTTTAATATATAGATAGTTTTTCTATACGGTTCAAATAATTAATTTTGTAAGATTTTGTAAGCTACGTATAAATAATACAAAAGTAATATAGAAAAGCTATCTTATTTTAAATAACAACACCGATGGTAGTAAAGGAAGGAGATGAAAATATTTAAACGTATCGACCATAAAAACGTGGTCTGAAGCTAAATATTTTCGATTAAATAATTAAAATATTTTGGCACAATAAATCTACAATCTCCATCTAAGGCTATCTACAAGATAAATACTACTGCGTGGATACGAAAACTAAGACACACATTGTCAAAATATTCTGAAGTTAAGCTACGGGACGAATAAAGTTTATCAGACATTTATCAAAAATGATTAAACGGGATCTTAATGTGTCTCACATATTTGTTTTCGGTGACATTTTATTATAAATGTATCGAGTCAGTTTTTGTAATAAGCAGATATTTTAAAGCAACTATTAATCACCCACTCAATAAAACAATAGTGTGTTATTACAATACATGTATTGGTTCAATATATGTATATTTTCATGTTGGTATGAGTGGCTGAGTGACGTTCCTAACTAAGTTGGTGGAATATAATCACTTTTACAAAACACAATGTGATTTGTTTAAAGCTAACGATAACATTGGACACTGATGAAATGATTGAAGCTTGAAATTGTTTTTCTCTCTTCATTAAATTCGGACGGTGAAGTGTTTAATATAGTGCTTGAAAGTTTGAAAGTATACCCTGAGTTTAGTAGGAAGAACAGCCAGTATATGGTAGTTATTAAAGCTATTAATTATATATATAAACATAAATATTTATATATATATATATATATATATATATTCAGACATCCAGGCATGAAATCTGCGACTGTCACTTTTGATAGATATTATCAATATCAATAAACTACACTAAAACCATTGTAACAATTTATCATTTAATTTTAATTTATTAGAGGTATTTAAAGTGCACTTTCTTAACCGTCAAGTTATATCAGCACACGATTTATAAATTAACTTAAATTTAGAACAGACACATCACCCAGCCCCCGCCCTTTAATTCATCACAATGGAAGGTTAGACCCACATTTCATTAATTATAAATTTCTCCGCAATGTTAACTACGCATTCGGGATATATTTCTCAAATAGGGGTACGGATGAGTATGATATAAACTTAAGGGGACTTTAGCCATACTTGCTTCAAGGTAAGGTGGTAAACAATTTTCGAATAACGACCAATAACACACCCGTTCGGGATTCAGACCCCAACCTCCCATTCATCAATAAATCAGACTAGATTAGTCTTGCATTAAGTACACAACTCTGTCCATACGACTAAATTATATATAATATAAAGTAGAGTTTCTGTATTTATATGTGTTCGCTTATAACTAGATAAGCTATTTTTGGTTTTATATAAAATATTTACAGTAAAGTTTTAATCCATTGGCTAGTGGATTGTTTCCTTAACGGCCTAAGCAGGGACGTTAGAACAAAAAACCAATAATATTGATGTTTTTTAACCAATTATTTACATATTACCAACTTGGGTGGCCGCTTGGTATAACTCGCCACTTTCGCAGTAGACTATACTGCTGATGATGAGGAGATCGAGGTTCAAATCTCAGTCAGGTGTACTGAGGGTGGTTTTCAAAAATAACTTTCCACCCTCCATTCACGCAAATGTTGGTACACTTCTTATAAATATAACCTTTCTCATACTTAAACCCATCAGCGTAATTGGTAAATACGCGTATATCCCGAACGGGTAGTAAGACGCAGTGCTAAGAAAGAAGATTACATGAGAAAAATATCTACTTCAAAACTAAGAAGAAATTACAGGATATATTTAAATCTTAACTCTAGAGAATGATAATTTTGTTGTGTTTGTTGTTTCGTATTACATTCGTAGGTAAAAACTGATTCCTTGGATTATGATAGTAATAACTACATAAATAACTTTCCTTAGGTTTATTTTATTTGACATTTAAAGAACATACAATGTATTCTGACAAACAGATGACTTTTCCCTTTCAAAAGCAACTGAAACTCCAGAGTAGCAAAGGAACAACTCAAACAAAAAACAAAACAGAGTTTTTATTTGTATGTAAACGCTGTAACTACAAGACAAAAACACATTTATTAGGTACTTAGCGTGCCTGCATGTTTTGATTTTACTTTTTCCTGTGGTCAGAGCAGTTTAACTACCAATGCGGGTTAGCCCAAAACCAATAGAAATGTATAGATTTATTTTAGTAAGCCAAAGGATTTGGAAGTTGAGCGTTTCTTTTTACTTTTGAGGACTTAATATATTATATCACTTAACCACTGGTTCTGGTAGCTGCTCTCACAAACTAAGAAACCTAGATACAATTTGACATATTTCAGCCTTTTTAAGGAGCCATTATTATGTGTACCTCAGGCGTATTAATTTAAAAAAAACATATTTCATGCTTTACGCCATGTGACGAATGGTGTGGGATAGCTTTAAAATCAATACATACTTACTTTATTGCATTAGGAACTTGAAAGGTCATCACCACACTTACAAAAGTTCACCACCTATATCTATATTGAGCTAGTTCTATCCCGTCTACCTCATTACATCCTATCCATATCTTGAGCTAGTTCTATTCAGACCACTTCATTACATCCTATCCCTATATTAAGTTAGTTCTATCCGGTCCACCTCAACACATCCTATCTCTTTCAAGGCTATTATATCGTTATCCTCCCATTTGCGTATAGGTCAAGGATGACCAATTTATGGCACGCTTGTCACCAGGTGGCGCGCTGACATGAAACAAATAAACCTTGAATTAAACTTTTCCTAAAGTGGTACAATTTTTTTAAATCAAAATTTCTACACCAATGTAATTTCACTATGAACTTTGTAAAGTTAACAATTAGAAATGATTTTGGCTCGTACTTAAGTGCGTTTTGTGTTTTGCTTAAGATAACAAGCTATGGACCGAACATAAGCATATTGTCTAGCAAAATAAATGTTTCGATATAATATTGAAAATACTACGTAGATTTTTCATGTTAACATGTGTATCAATTTATTCTATTTTTTCTCTTAAGGTGTTACTTTAAATGTTTTTACTAGAGATTATTTAAATTAATATGTCTACGAAACTTGCTTCAACAATTTAATAAATTTTCCTTTTTTAAAATTCAATTATTATTATTAAAATATTTACAATTTTATTCGAGATTTTCATTACATTTCCAAATACTCAGAAAGTTTTGATTTTTAAATTTTCGTTAAAAAAAGGGGGGGTGATAAGAGATCCTCCAGCTTCCACTTCGATGGTACCAGAGTTATAAGCGACACACTTCATTCCAGATTCTTGGCCATAAAGGTTCATGGGAGCAACATAATAATAATAATATTTAGCACCGCGTCTTACTACCCGTTTGGGTTATACGCTTTAAGTACTAATTACGCTAATGTATTATGAATTGGGAAGGTTGAATTAGAGGGAGTGAACCCGCATTTGCGTGGAGAGAGAGTGGAAAACCATTTAGGAAAAACCGCCCTAAGTTCACACGACCGAGATTCGAACCTCGATCTCCCTGTCCTCAGCAGTCAAGCTTCAACGCGACAAGTGCGTTAGCCAACTACGCCACCGAGGTGGGTCATGGGAGCAACAGTTTACTTAACAGTCTTCGTCTTCAACATTCAATACATGTCTAAACATGGACTAGGTTGCATGGATTAGGTGATAAGGGGAGTGTAGAAGGAATACGGTATCTCAAATAAGAGTTGGGTCCTCTTGCTACTAAAAACAAATAAGTCAATAATTTGATAACGTGGACCTATCGTACATTTGTTTGGATTATAATCTGAAAAAAAAAGATACTATGTGAAAAGTTTGAATTGTGAACTAAGAAGGAATGAATGACTAGTTCTCATTCACTAATGAGGCAACAAAAATTTGAAAAGAAAACAAAAACTTGTGGTAATATTCTTACCCGACGCAATTAAAGTGATGGCGATGAATTTCAAAAGTGAAAGTCTGCTATGTATAAAAAGTTTCCTCTTTATAAAATAATTATAATAACGTCGAAAACCTCATTGAAATCTTCAACTTGAAGTAAGGTAATGAGGTTATGAAACAAATAAAAAGGACTCAGGTTTAACCTTCAAATTTGAATAGAATATATAAGATATTCCCTAGTAATTGTATTTAATCAATGAATACTATCACCTTAAGATTTTGTATAAGCCAGTGCCTTCTAGTTTCTAAATACAAACTTTACATTAGCACGTGAAATGTAAGAACTATCGCATATTTATGAATGGAATAACCTTTTCTGATAGTTACAAAAGTTACTAAAACTATTTTAATATATGTACACATTAAGTCAGGTGATCTTCAACTATAAATTTTGTTATACATAATATAATAGTAAAATGTGATCAATATTGACCACAAAATGATGTTGGTAAAATATTATAACTACCATGACTATAATATAAATTAACATCGATCGGTAATTCGATAATAAAATACAGAGCATAGTGACATTAACAGCTTATAGTATTGTCATCAGATAAAAGTAAGTGAGCAAGTGATAGGAAAATAATAGAAGGGATCAATGGAGGAAGAATGGCGGAAGGATATAGGAACATGGAGGCATTTTACTAAACTGACCCAATCACAGGCTGGAAACAGTTGATGATGATTGTGATGAAGATGAGTATGGCCAGTTCTGTAAAGGAATGGTTCTTTGTAAGATATCAAAAGAGTAACCAAAATTTAAAATTCACTATATTTTATCTTCGAGCTTTCGAATTTAACAAGGGAAGAGCACAGGAATAGGCTTATGACTATCCTCAAGTGAGTTGGGCAGATTTAGAACTGTCAAATAAAGTTATTCACATAGTGATTCGTCTATATCTGGATGAATAGATGACTTCAAATACGCAACACTTATAGTCTACATAATGATTAACATAACTAGAAACTAGCTGTTCACCTGCTGGTTACGTATTACTTACGAACGTATAGTTCCAATTGAATGATTCTTCCCATTGAATCAGTCTAGATAGTTCACATTCTGAAAGTGATCTAGTTCAAAGTGAACTACAATGTGACGTTACTTTAAATAATTGTGATTCTTTGCCGAAATCGATCATAGAAATGTAGACAAAATAAATTCGAGATTATCTAATGAGTTCCTATGTCATGCGTGTGTGGGTTGAAATGGAGTTTATTGTTAGACGTTTCCCTTGATCCGCCAGACTACCTACCCCTCCACAGACTGAATTTAATAAAAATAATACAGAGTTACACTTTTTTTTAAAGATATTTACACTCTAAACCTTAATAAAATCCAAGTAATATTATGTAAAGCGATTTAAGCTCGTAAACGAAATACAATATTTCTCCTTGTTTTTCAATTATTAAAATCTCCGCTCTGATATTATATTAATACTTACCTATACCATGAAAAGTTTTATTGTTTGGATTTACAAAATTGACTTAGTAAAGTAAAAGATTTGGAAAAAAACAAACAGTTTACGTAATACATTAAATTTATTAGAAAATGACAATCAACGTAAATCTTAATAGACTACAAATTTTCTCAATAAAATATTATATTGTGACCGGCATGGTAACATTAAATAATGTATGGAATCAAACTGTGGTCTCACAAAGTTAGAGATAATCATGATAGTTACTTTGAAGAAAAAATTAAATTTACTTTTACAACTAAAATATGCACAATGAATAAGATTTTATCAAACATAGTTTTTGTTGTCTACCCTGAAATAATACAGACTATTTTAAATTAGAATTGGAACCTTTAAATAGAATAAAAGTTTTTTCAGCCCAGCTTACTACAAACAAATTGACAATATTTTAAAATATATTTCTTATTTGCTTTACATGTGTAGAATATGATAATTAATCATAAATAAAGTCAGATATTCACAGTAATAAAAATTCCGTAAAGGGGGAAACTTGCTTTATGTTACCAAGTAAAACCAATAAATGTGGGTATTAGTACCAAAATAACCTGTGACTTGGTTAAATACTAAACAGCCAAAAATAAATGTCACCCTCTATGTTGATGAGAGCTAACACAATTAAATATATAGTGCATAATTGGTTTTATCAGAAGCCAAACAAAATTAAATTTAATTTAGTAAATCAAACCATTTGGGCATCGCAAAATATATATAACCCCTCCCCTAAACCCCTTCCCAACAGTAAAAAAAATGTATGGACTTATTTCCTTCTCTAACTCCGGCTTTGGGTGTAGCTATGCAAACTGTTTTACGGTCATGTGTTAAGTACAGCATATCATGAGGGCTGAGCCAGCAAGTTGCTATCTTTTTACCTCGACGGACTGTACTTGCATTTACGTGGAGAGATAATTTTCCATTTAGAAAAAATACACTCTTAGTACATTCGACCAGGATTCTAGCCCTTAACCTTGTCATAGGCGATTCAGTCTATTGCAATAGTGGGTTCCTTAGACCACGAGGCCACCGAGGTGGGTTAGTACTCATGTTGTCAGGCACTTTCTTCTGTCAAGTAGTAAGTGGTCTATATTATCTTGTGTCTGAGTGTACCTGGTGGCTCGTGCTCTCTCAGTAAACCGGTACAGAGCTTATTTTCAATCAGATACAAAGCGCAACACGAGGCGTAGTGAAAGTCTGTTTAATTTCGCTGAAGAGAAAGCAACGAACACAGACTCCAACGCAATATTAGCTTGGCGAAATATAAAAAGAGGGGTTTGAAGGGGTGGTTCAGTAAGGGGTAAGTGAAGTATGAGAGATGCACTCTAGGGAAAAAATAGCACTACAAAAAAAAGGAATGATAAAAATAGATAAAGAGAGAGAGAAAATCCAGTGTATTTATAAGGTAGAACATGGTTCTCTTTTTAAAATTGAAGGAAGCAGAAAAAAAACTTGACTAAGTGACATTTAGATAATTAAAATAAGATATGCATGATATTGTGTGACAAATTATGGTGCTATCATTTACAGTAACAACATGGTAGTTAGGGCAATGCATACTTTGGGATTTTAAAGATATTTGACGAAGCAGGCTGCGTATAAACTTAAAGCACCTAAGGACTAAGTAATATCACTTTTAGATGTCAATAGGCAAAATATAAATAAATGCAAGAAAATCCATAGTTAATCCTGCAAGGCCTCTAGTTTATATGCTGGTAGCACTCCCCCTCATCCTTTGACGAGTTTACACACTCATTATACTATTTACGCCTGGGTATATTTTATTGGTATCCATACTATATTTCAAAAGTGACAACCACAGATAACATTATTTGATGTATGAATATATAAAGAGTTTCAGTAAGATTGTATCTGTCCGATGCTGTCCTTAAATTTTTTTCTTACTGAATATGATGCCCAGCAGAGCTTGTGAAAGGGTTTCTATCTTTCCTTACTTTGACTAGAAAAGAATGTGGTTTATACCTAACAGGTGTATTTTTAGGATACTCTCCCTATTTTCAAAAGACTAGAGTTTCCAAATACAGGTATAAATGATGCTGGATTGATCATAGGTGTTTTATTAAAAAATAGATTTGTGTGAGATTTATTCCTACACTAAACATTAACCAAACTCACCCAACAGTTTCCTGTTGGTCAAGTATCGGTAAAAGCACGACTTGTTTTATTTTAAGTTTGTAAGTCATATTTTGATAAAACACAGTACTTAGGAAAAAGTACATTAAATACCTAAAGTAAATAAACTATAAAAACAGTCCGACCCAAGATCAATACAAATTATAGATACTTACACCAGAGCTTTATCAAGTTTTTAAAACAATTCAAGCTACTAACACCTGCTGAGACCGTGCTTTTAGTGAATTACGAGCCACTTGTGTTACGCGAGGATTTAAAATTTATGACCTCGCCAGGACTAGAAGGCCTAGAAAAGTTTTCCCCAAGCAGTTTGGGGACAAACCCGCACCAGTGGTGGGCACACATATAAAGGCATTGGTCTAATATTAATTCAAGTGTATCACAAACTAATACGATATGGTTAACCACAGGATCAGTTATAACAGCTAAATTAAACTCATTTAAGTGGAAAATGATAACCTGTGCACGGGATTCGAGCCCAGGACCTCTTGATTTGCACGCAAATGCTCTACAACTGAACCATCCTGGTTCGACTGCTATCTAAGGCCATCTTTCACCAGTCATTGGGGGACACGAGACGAAACAGGATGGCTCAGTGATACACCAATGTCGTGCAAAACCGAGGGTCCCGGGTATGATTAATGTGTCCAGGTTGTCAGTTTTCACTTAATTTAACATTAATCTAGTGTTTGTCTAGTTCATTGTTGAAGGGGAGATGGCCAGTGCTCAAATCCCGGCCAGACCAAGATTATATCTTCTTAATCTTTGCCCTATTGGTGTAAAATATGCGGATAGCCCGGACGTGTAATCATAAGTGGAACAACGATTGTTGTCACGCGTTCAGCGTGTGATGACAGATCAAAAATACCTCACTGTTAAACCTGTCCCAGACACTTAAATAAAAAAGACGGGGATAGTACGTAGCTTGTCGAGGTCTGACAGGAAATGGTTTAGTTCCCGTCACACGCCCAATGGCGCGAGTGAGATCTTACCGAGTACAAGCTCGCTATTTACATCGCATTTAATATTTAGTAGCCATTAGGTAGATATTAAATCCCTTTGTCACACCGGGGAAACACATTAATATTAAGACTAGTCTACCCCCGACCCCCTCGCTCGCAGGAAGTAAACCATACGCTACTATTATCCTTCAGGCGCTAATAACTGTATACACACTGGGTGTCTTGGTTGGACCTAATTGGCCATCAGGTGGGGAGTTGGAGAGGAGGTGTAGACGCACCAGATCAGCGTCTCGTGACATCATCTAATTAATCCGAGAGCGTGCGGGTGGTGGAAACTAAGGGGGAGGAGTAGCTTTGTGACGTGAGACGGACTAGCTTGATCGATGTAGTGATAAGCGATATTACGAGTGTGTGGGTGATTGGTTTCGGAAGGAAGAGGGGTGATATTTACCAACCTTTTAATAGTGTAACACTATCAGGGTTGGCAGCAAGGGCCGTGTGTGTGTGTGTGTGACTGACCCCAGAGGCCAAGGGTTTAATCTAGGTCTTCTATTCTGAAAGTGTTTATTTTTTCATCGCCCACAAACCTCCCCTTATACTTCTTGCTTAAATCTTTGATACTTTTTTTTTTGTTTCTTTCTCCTTAGATTAAATATTAGTAGTTCTCTGTTAAAGCGTTAAACTTGATTAATTTACCCAAATAAATAAAACGAAACTCTTATGGTCTTGGAAACCGATCAATTAAAATTATCCAACTTTATATTATATGTAGAGTAGCTCACACAATGATGTTACAGCAATGGTTTTAAACAGGGATACGCGTATCCCCGGGGGTACGTGAAGGCATCTTAATATGTACACAAAATTATATTAATTATAGAATATTTATAGCTTGTGTAAAAATCTAAATTTTCTAGAAGGGATCCAGTCAGGGGCGCATAAATAAAACAGTATGGTGCTCATTTCCTTCATAACCAGAGTTCTATAAATGTATTCATATTTTATATACTTATTGGTCTCTACCATATACAACTGTTAAGAAATATTAATCCATACAATTAAAAATTTGGGCTATTTTAAAATTTATTTGAATTACTTAACGTACACTTTCTGAACCGACTCATTATATAAGCGCACGACTTATTAATTAACTTGTACATGGAACAGACACAACATCCAGCCCCCTGCCATTTATTATACAATGTGAAAGGGTAAACCCACATTTCATCATAGCTACATTGTTCTGCCATGCCAGGAACTGAACCCGGGACCCGTGGCTTGATAAATCGACACGCTACCGACTAAGCTAAGATGTCAGATGCTATTTTAACTAAAGTAACAACTACATAAAGTAGTTTTAAAAATGGCTTACCAAGTTTGATCAGATCCAACTCATCAATAAAAGGTATAATAATAAATAATCCTATAAAAATATAATATCAATAAAAGAAAAATAACATAATAAATACTATTTTTGACATACATTACTTTATTCGCATAGGCTATTTTGAGTAAAGTTATCCATACTTGATACAGGGTGTAAGAAAGATATTTCCACAGTGGCTCGCCACGATCGAACGGCAAGGAAGGGACTGTACTGGTGTGAATGCCACTGAGGAGTGATATTTTGACCTACTGTACTAAGTAAATAGTTATATTATAGGTGGAAGGAAACAGATAAATAGATGTATTAAAGATACTTTTCATAGCGCTTTAAAGTATTGGATGGAGAAATAAGAACGCTATTTGATTATTCTAAAATTTACCAAATTTGTTTAAGTGTTAAAAAATTTAAGCTTGGTAGTATACTTAGTAAAATAATACAAATTATAAAATTTAATGAAGTCTTTGAATTACAATTTTTCAAATATAAAAATAATGACTTAAAAAATTTATTTCAAAAAGATAAATTCTAAAGTTTATTAACTGTTTGGATTAATGTTGCAAAAATATAAAAATAACGATTTAAAATTTTAATTCTAAAATGTAGGTTTAGTATCAACATTATTTTAACTTATTTAGTTTATTTTTAAAAACAATATGATTATTAAACAAAATTATATGACATGTGATTGTTTGATTTCTACTATCATCTACTGATATATATTAAACTATTTGTTTCTTAAAACCTTACCACTACGTAGTATTTTATATGGTCTCGTTAGCACGTTAACTTGATGAAGGCAATTACCTTAAATTCTAGGTTCAAAGTAACTTTTAAACTTTAATATTGAAAGTAATTACGAAGTCAATTATAAGATAATATTTTATTATAAAAAATTGTTAATGTCACCTACAGTAGGGTTAGGTTATGTAATTTTAAAAAGTGGCCATTAACAATTTTCCTCTAACTCTTTATATCTTGTTTAAATTCTCGCTGTAGTCTTGGCAGTATTTCACATTAACTGCGCCTGGAATTAAAGGCTTATTAAAACAGGGGCGTATAAAACACTCGTGAATTATAATAGGTTTTCGTAATGCTTAGTATCTATTAAGGACCAAACCGTTCGCTACATACGAGTTTAGATAATGGCTTTATAGATTACCAATATAGTTCACACAGCAAATTATAAAGTAGTAAGATATAGGACATTTAAATATAATATAGTTTAATTGGAAGTTTAGCTATTAAGACTATTTTGTTATAATTCACTATATAAACTTATCTTTTAAATATTTTTAATCTTTAATTCAAGTCAATTCTAACATATGTATTGTTATGGAACAATTATTATTTCAACCCATACCGTTGGTCCTGTAGACTAAGGCATATTTCTCGAAACAGGTTTCATTACTGGTTACAGATAGGACGAGGTTCAAATCCTCGCATGGTGGCTATACTGTGGAGTAATTTTACTTTGACGATACTTGCCTGTGTTACTTTACAAACTCTCTCCAAATTAGTGCTGCTGAACTTCTTTAAACTGTCTTTCTCATTCCTTTAACTTAGGGAGACGCCTACCAAAACGGCAAGATTAGTTTCAGACGTCTAAAAATTCGGCATTATTTCAGAAGGGATATATTTATAAAATATGGCTCACTAAAAAATATAAGTTAAGAGTATCGGCATGTCATTTTAAGGTTTAAAAACATTTCCATGGTTGCAGATTTTTCTGTGAAGAAATGGGTCTAAGACAAATAAGGAGCTACTTTAATAGAGAAATTGCGGCTTCACTCTAGAAAATTGAGATCTTGTCACTATCTTCACCAACATACGGTGGCCGCTATGTTGGCAGAGCTCACTTGCAGGCTAATACTATTAAGTTTTTTTTTGCAATTATTAAGTAAAAATGGCTAATTTTTAAAGACATATGGAAGTCGTTAATAACTTTTAAACTTGTGCAATAAATTAAAAGTACGTTGGGTTGAAATTAAATGAACAGGACACCCCAGATATTAAAAAAAATATTTGAATAAAAAACAAGAAACATGTTTTCAATTTTTTAGTAGATAGACAAAACCAATATATCATTATTCCCAACAGTGGACATTTCCACCCATTTCTATGTCTGGGTAGATCGGTTGACATGTCTGAATGAACTGAACGGATCAAACCACCAGAACTAATAAAAGCGCTCACTCACCTATGATGGTGAGGTTCACGATGGCGTTCCTGGTGGGTGAGTTCTTGAAATCGACCCTGCACCTGTACGAACCTCCGTCGACCTCTCTGACGCTCTCGACGGCCAGATGGGCACTCCCCACCTCGGGCTCGTCGCCCACACGGAAGAACGCCCGCCCACCAAGAGTTCTCTCGTCCGCCCAATGGGTCGCTTGGTCCAGGGACCGGCCTCGCACATCCAAGCTGGGGAAGACAAACGTGGATAAGGGAACTCATTGAAATCATTATATTATACATCTAGAATTACTTTTCTTTGGTAAATCATTGAAGAGCTCCTATTAAATATTTACTTACTTTACTTACGTTTATTTTTAACTCCACGTCTTACTAATCTACTAATGATCGCTCAATGAATTGGTTTTGGTTTTATCACACATCGATACTTGCTTTACTTTAGAGACACGCCTAAATAGAATGCCTTAAAATTGCGGTGTATATTATATATATGTATATTTATATACATACAATTACATTTGTTTACATATATGTATACCCATATAATTATGTATTTACAAATATATACATATATTTATGTATACATAAATATACAATATATTATATTCATAATCATCAGGGTAAATAACGCTCTAAAGGTAGGTAGTAGATAATAAGTGTGAATGCTACCAATATTGGCTATAGGTTCCTTCATAAGACTTGATGGCTAGTTTACATTTTATTAACTGCACCAGAGCACTCGTGAAACAAAACTGTAAACTATAGCGCAGTAGAAAACATTGCTGGTGGTGTAAATAGTTCAGTTGTAATCAGGTGTGTTGACCGCTCGTCTAAACCTACCAATTACACGTTTTATATAAAAAAGTATTTCCAGGTAGTATTATTACACTTCTAATAGTCTTAAGTTTGAATCCCATGTGTGGTATAGAATGACGTTTCAAAATTAAAGTAAAAGTGTTTTGAAGTCTTATACGAATAAATGTTTCAAAGAATTAATCACTACAATATATATAAAATATACATATTGTAGTGATTAATTTTTTGAAATGTATAGTTATATATATAAAACTACAATATATCACTACAATATAATATACATCACTAAAATATATACACACACACATATATAACTACAATATAATATATATATATAAATTTATATACAACTTCTAGATGTATATATACACGTAAAATTTGTCCCCGTAAACGAATGTTGAAGGTATTCAAAAAGAGCCTGGTCTAGTTTTAATAAGTTGGATGTGATTATCCATTATACATGGACGAGTGTTGAAGGTCGTTAAATATATTGTAGTGATTATGTTATATATCCAACTAGCTAAAATTAAACCAGGCTCTCTTTGACCACCTTCAACACTCGTCTACGGGGATAAATCATAATTAATCACTAAATTATTCATGAAAATTTCTAGAATTGAACCAGATTCTCTTTAACCCCCTTTATCACTCGTCTGTGGGGATAAACTATAAAATAAATTAAATTTTTCAATAACGATAAAATGTGTACAAATATTTTAAGTAGCCAATAGATGCAGGGATATAAGTAAAATAATTAAAATTAAACACTGTGATTTATATAATCATTTTTGTTAACGTTTAGTTGAATTAGGTTACAATCGTCTTAATTAAGAAGTGTACCTCATCTGGTGATTCTGGGAGGTAGTACTTGGTTCAAACAACTGTGTGATCGAAAAACTAATACTCTTTTGGTTTGTTTGTGTGTTTTTTGGTTTTTACTTTGAAAGTGGTCTCGGGTTGTAATCGTTCTACGGTATTTATAAGCCAGGTACCTATAAAAAAGTTAAAAACATGCATATATAATAATCTGATAATTGAAAAATGGCACCTGGACAAGGGAATTGCTAAGCCAAAGAGGTCCCGTGTTCGATTCCCGTGTCCAGGTGTCATTTTTCAATTGTCAGAATATGATATCTAGACGGAGTATTCCTCACTAAAAGCATAAATAATATATTTGGCTATTTTATTCTATGCATATATCAAATTATCAATAGTAATAATAATAATAATAATAATAATACCCACGTCAGTGATCGAGTGATACAATGCGGTGCTTATACATTTCCTGTAGAGTTTACTAAAGGTATATATATATATATTCCTAGGTTGTTTCCCACTATGCCTCCACAAAAATGCGCATACATTTCCTCTAAATTCTACCTTACTTGCCCCTACCCCATCAGTGAATATACACAGATATCCCGAACAAATAGTAAAACTTGGCGCTCACAAAATACAATCAGGTTAACGTTCTATTTCTTATCAATCTACTACCCACAATATAATTCTGTACGCTAAGTTGCATACTCGAACTATCGTACGGCGCTGGGTTGCAATCTTGTCTTGTCTGCTGAAAATGACACAACCTATTATTGCGCCACCTTCGTTCGATACATTAAAATATATTTAAAAAAAGTCGTTGCCCACTCCAGTGGTAACATGGTATAAGGCGTCACTTAAAAATAGACTAGACTACTGATTATGGGTATGGGGTTCTAATTCTTGTAGGGTATACCAAGAGTAGTTTTTCCTAATTGGTTTTCCACCCTCCCACAAAGTAAAGTCAGATACACTTACTATAGATTCAACCTTAGCATAATTAGTACGTATATGCCTGTAGCTCAATCGGGTAGTATGACTTAGTGCTAAAAAAAAGTCAACTCTTGTATTGCACGCCAGTTCGTTTAGCTCACTTTTAATTAGTTTTCCTCCTAGACCCTCTAACTTGATGCAATCGGTAGGGTAGGTGCACCAGACAAAGATCCGAGATGCTAAGGTGTCTAATCTAGGTCGAGACCAATAGGTAGAGGTGTAAGGGGAGAGGGTGAGTATATGCGTGAATGTTTTCACACCCTATCATAAGGTTAAGCGGACGTTCAGGGGGTAGCCAAAGTAGGATATTGTAACGGGAGTTTATAAATACTAGTGTAGCTTGCATCACATAGCAGACCCACGTTGAGCTATGTTTGACGTACAGACTGGCCCTCCCTTGCTCTCTATGACTGCATTATATGCTTACTATACAACTAACCTGCGTCTTATTTTCTCCCCTTGCGGTATCCTGCGCTTACTATGCATCTCAACGTGTGCTCAGCTTCAGGTAAATGTTAGTTTACTTAAAACTAAACTACAATTTGTATTCAAAGACTCACTAGGGTAAGCTGCAGATAGGCTGAGCGTAGACAAAGACGCATAGGGACTAAAATAACAAAATGTTCGCTTCACTTAAATGTTTACTTAGTCATTCCTCTAGATGAAAAACCTTTTAAAATGTATTAACCATAAAACAGTAGCAATGATTTGGAAACCAGGGATCAAAGCAAATATAGATTAAAGTGCACTTTTTTAATATTCCTCTTTAGAATAAAGTATGTATATATGTACAAATGAGCCTCATTTTTCCCGATAGGCTTAACTTCCACTGTATTATAATATATAGATCAAAATTATTATTTAGTACTTTCATCACATGGTTCATTATTTATCCACTCATTATAAGAGGTAGGGAAGAGTATGTTGGAGGTTATCTCAAAGGAAGTGCACCCACATTGTCTCAAAGAAAGGATTGTAAAATTACAACGAGAAACCACATTTTAAAAATCATACTGGTCACTCGACGACCAGTGTTTGAAACCCTGCCAATGGTGACCATTAGTCATGAAAATGTAATTACTTAAACCACTCAATCACAGTTGAGGGCTGACGTAATGATGTGGGAATTTACATATAGCTGTGACATTTAGTTAAATTGATTAATGGTATTTTCCAAGATCAGAAAGACTTCTATAATGTCTCTTGGCACAATTTGTTATTTGTATGGACAAATATCAATAAATTTGACGTCACAAAAGTTTTCGGAATAATACACACTTTTATTAATATATTATATATAGCAAAAAAAAACAGTTTAGTATAAAAACATTCTAAGAAATGTGTTTTGCTGTAAAATATTTAACATTGGTAATATTTTATTGAATCAAACACTGGGATTTCATATTTCATCTTAACTTTTCAAGTCGTGCAACATATACTGATGTCACTTTTTAAAATATATTTTCAATTAATTATAATCAATTTAAATAAAAAATGTTATTTTTTTTTAAATGCTGAAGCACGCCTATACGTTTCTAAGTCGCACACTATATATTTGGTGACAAGCCGGTTAAAGCCAGCTCTGACATTTGCGTATAGCTTTGGAGCTGTGGCTTAGATACGGCGTGGCAAGAGGAGAGGAGGAGAAAGTATCGGAACTGTCGTAGGAGAACTTTTAAGATTCCAAAGAGCAGAGAAACACGCATAAACCTAACATATTCCCATATGTATGTTCTTTCTCGTCTCTCATTCTCCTATTCCGTACCTTTACACACACCCACAATCTCTACCGGAAAGGAAGAAATAAACCCCTCCCTTAAAAAATCTTTTCAGGCGGAAAAAAAATATCCAGAACTGATCTCGTTGTAAATCAAAATAATAGTCTGGAAGAGGTTTTCCTTTAGAATCAGATAGGTTTCTTCACCGCTAGAAAATAAACTGCTCATTTATCAATAAAAAGACGACTCAAAGAATTAACCCCACCCACTCATTCCCCGTCTCACTCACCTCTCAAATATGTCTTAGGTATTGGTAGACAAAAAAGTGAAAAACAAAATAATCTAGGTTTTTATTTCGGAGGGAAATTTCACAAGTTATGTTAGATATTAGATGATAAGAATATAAAGGTACTTTTTTAAGGGATGTTAAAGGAGAAAGGGCAGTAAAATGGTACTTAAAAAGATTCCAATAATAAGAGATATAAACTTGAAATAATAAAAAATATATATAATTTTTACATCTTGTGATAGTAATGAAAATATTTAACATCACCTAAGCTATAAAAATGATAAGAAAGCTATGAATTTTATTTTGTAGATTCATAATAAAAGAAAAATCTTAAGAAAAACTTTCAAAATGGTTAAGTCTCAGTACCCGATAAAATGTTGCTGAAATGGGACTAATGGGAGCTTAATCGCCCCATTTAACGAGCGATAGGCAATCACGGGCAAGCCTTACAATATGTAGGCACGAGTATTGACTACTACCTTTACGAGCTTACAGGCCATTATCACTAAGACAAGAAGGGTACAAAGTCACGTTGCACCCAGCATTCAATAGCTCTATAGAAAAATAAGAACACCATTACATGTACATTATTTTCCAATATAATAAAGAAACATCGAATAACTGTGTTGCTTACTTGACGGGTTTAAAGTGTGCATGATATGTATTGCAATTTTCAAAATTCTTCTCTCACAACCTTTATTACCTAAGCGATCTATCATATTATCATAACAAATTTGAAAATTAGTAGATAAACCTACAAGATCTCTTATTTACTCCTCCCGGTATACTCTACCTTAAATCTTGTCACATGAGCAGTCCCTCCATTTGTAGCTTAAAAAATAAAACAATTAACTAATAATTTTTTTTAAACATTTTAGATTACTTATCTACATCCTCTTGATAATTTCCCTCTTCCGATTATAAATGTAGACAAGACTTACTACTTCAAATTATTGTTAGCCTCTATCAATTAAAAATTTAAAAATGCAATTTTCTTATTCTTTTTTCTAAATATAAATCTGATTCCATGTATATATTTAAAAAAATCTAACTCACCCATATCTGTAAATACCCTCGTCGACAAAGTTGCTTAATTTAATATACCTTATTTAATGAAATTTGTAACTGATAACTGAAGTAACAAAACTAGCAAAAGAATCAGTAACATTTTAGTAGCAACCTATAATGATTTATAATTAAAAAGCTATTGCCAAAACATAATTTTAAATGTTTAAATGGACACACATTCTAATATAAACTAATTGTTTTAAATAACGGCTGTGGATTTACTTTTGAGTCTGGAGAAACCTAGATATTTCAGCTATAAATGCATACGTACATTAAGCCGAAGACCCCGGGTTCAGTTCCCGTAGTCAGGTATCATTATTTGAATAAAATTATAAAATGTTTGGGGAATAAGTGATTACTTGAACCAATTACTATTTTATTGACTAAATACATTTGTATATAAAAAAACTGTTTTAATAAATTGCAAGAGGAGAGTAATTTTGACATTTTCTCGGTCATGGCCAAAATGGTTTAAGGTTTTCATCACAAAGAGCTAGTATACTCCTTGAAAAATACTCTTGTTTGATTATCTGTGTGATGAAAATGTTGTTTTCACCAAACTGTGGTATTACGTATGATTCAGAGTCTACTACGAATGCATTCCCAGGCACTAACTTATCGTTTAATTGTTTTAAACACCTGTTAAAAACACCTCAAAGTGTTTTTACTTCCCTACTAACCTATATATGGGTGACTTGGCGCCGTCTTTGTACCAGATGACTAGCGCCACCTTGTCCCCAGGAGCAGAAGGGTTCAAGTCACAAGGTAGTCTAGCCACACCCGTCAACACTGCGGTAGCTTCCGACACGGACACTGCAACACACGCACAGAAGAACAAGGGTTTAACTGCCTGTACCTAAGTATGTGGTATTGAAACAAAAAGTATCGATACCGCACTCATTAAAAGTAACGGAGGAAAAATATCGATACCGTATTAGTATTGAAAGAAAAGTATCGATAAGAGTTAGTATCGGTAGCCAAATTTTAATCTAGATTTTTTTATCTAGTAGGTATTAATAATTTCATCTTTTGCATCATAAATAAATGTTCATATTTATTTAAATACTAAAAATTATAGTGGATCATTTGTACAAAAGCTTCTTTTGTTTAGTTTGTGATGACCGTGCTCATTGATAAAGGAAGGGGCAGTGGATTGGTCAACACGTCTTGCCCCGTCGCCCGGTCAGGCATCAGGCTGTATTGATAAACAAAGATGAAAGAACACCTACGAATTATGATGAGCTAAAATAGATTGGATTCTAGAGTTGATTCTTGTTTGTCATGCAGAAAATGGGTGAGTATTGAGAAATAATGTCATTTGTTTTTTCTCCATAGTCAAGCCACGTAAACATTTAATCCCAGCATGAATGAAGATAACAATTATTTTGTTTCTTTCGATACCGATACCGGAATGTGAGTACTAGTATCAATAAAAGTATCGAGTAAAATAAATACTAATATCGAAAGGGAAAATATCGATATTAGTAAGCTATCGATATTTTTTTCACACTACCTGTACCTTGTAAGGAGCTCATGGAACCCATCCTTAGTTTAGGATAGCAGTAGGACATGAAAGTACACCCCGCGAACAATAAGTGATAGCAGACTTACATTGAATGATCACACTATGGTTTTATCTTATAAGCTACACCAGTGTAGAACCAGCCAAGGTAAACTTGCTATCTTTCAGAATAGATGGATTAAACTCTGAAATAGTTTTATATTGAATGATCACACTGGTCCTATAAAATAGAATACACCAAAGTCAAACTAACAAAATAATATTTTACCTCTCAAGTTAAATTGAGTTTACGTACATACCATTCTAAACTAACCCTATATTTATACGTTCAAAGGAGATTAACAATTTACTTATGAATACATATAATATAAAAATGACACCTGGACACGAGGGTCGAACCCGGAACAGTTGGCTTAGCTGATAGGTTATATTCCCGTGTGTAGGTGTCATTTTTCAAATATATTTAACTGAATACCAAATGACCGGCAATAATAATTAGTAAATTATAATTTTAATGTATTTAATAAACTATTTAAACAAAACTATAAATGGACGTAAATTTGTCAAAGCTTAGTTGAATATAAGTTATCATTAAATAAATTTACCATGAATTATTACTGATTTTGTTTTATTTCTTAGTTAAAATAGTTTATTTAAAATATTACTTTATCCACCCATTGATATGTTTCTCTTCTTACCACCTGTTAGAGATAGCCACATATTTACAACAAAAGAGTAAGGATTGGTAGTATATAATTTAAATTAATTGTAACTACATTAGTGTTGAGAGAAATTGGAAGACTATGGAAACTAACTTCCTGTCACCAGCAAACTAGGTAGTATGTGATTGATACTTTTGTCTGTGTGACCACCAGTACAGGGATATTATTTATTTTGATTAATGTATTTCTACAAACGATTTAACTATTTATCATATAATTGTGAACTTACTCTATCCTCTTTAATGGATTAGGTCCGAGGGGGCTGGGGGGGGCAGTATCCCGGTAACCAATCACCACATATAGCGAATTGAACATAAAATTGTGGTGAATTTGAGTTTGCCAGCTCTCACAGTAAAATAAACCTTTCTTCTGATGACTTGTGCTGATTGTAATTTGATAATTCCTGGATATCATTGGAAGCATTCGCTTTTTGAATGAGTCATTGACGCAACACTTCCATCCAGTTCTCCCCTCCACTCCCTTTACCGACACTTCGTTTTATCTCTGCCTTCAGATAAAATGATTGTAAAATCTCGCACTAAAATGTCTTACATTTTTAAAACAAAAAAATTCATCATTTACGTCTTTAGACAGTTGTAACTGAGTAATCAAAGTGTACATGTCTGATATAAGCTTGTTCAGAAGGTACTATTTTAAATGTTTGTTTGAGCAATATATTTTCTCAATTTTTTACACTATGTGGCGAATTTCACCTCTCATTCGCCACACCTGTGGCCACATTGAAAAATATTATGCCCTTGCCTACCTCTGGACTAAAGATTGTCTCTATGTATGTTTTAAGTTGTCTAAAAGACTTGCAAAAATGAAGAGAAAAATAATAAATCTACAATTTTATTGAAAATGAAATATAATTATTTATTACTCAATAAGGACAAACAGGTAAGAAAATATAATAAAAGGTCCCTTTATTACATTAACATTTAATTACATTTAAAAATAATTATGGAAAGCCAACTTCATCACAATTTTAATACCAACGAATTAATATCAATGTAAGTTACTCTTGTTAATAAAATGTTTGTATTGTTTGTTTTGAAACCATTATTTTACAAACATAACTGTACTGTACATTCTTATGATATGGAAGATAAGTGTTTCATTATTACACACTTTCATTAAATTCCTAAGCTGTAAAATAAAATATGTACAATTTGTTCAAAAGGAGGGTATTTTTTCTTTCTTTGAAAAAAATATAATATGATAAATATTTAGAGAAGAATAATAACCTATATGGTATCAGAGAGGAAAAAAATAATTATTAAATTATTACCTTTTATATCACGTTAAAGTATGATTTGATTTTTAAATATTTTCTTTTTGCATAAAACATATACTTATTGCTTCAACTCTATTAATTTTCTATAAAAAACAGAGATAAATATTCTATCTGCTATAAATTTTATAAATAAACTCATAAGCTTGCAAAACTTATGCTAATTTTTTATCTAAAAAATGTATTTTGGTCAAAAGGTAGCATGAAATAAAACATTTAAACAAAAGTTTAAAAAGACCATAAAATGTGATAATGTATGGTATTCAAAATTACCATGCCTGCCATCACATTTAAAAAATACACAGATTATTTTTGTTCCAGCTTGAAGTACAGAGTTTGAAATACTGTTTTAATCGTACCGAGTGGCACTACTTTCGTACACATGCGTGAGTCTTTCCAATGAACTCGAGAAGAGAACACAAATATGGAGCTTAGACCTGATTTCATATCTGGCCTGACCCCCATTGCTAGGTATATACTTTCATATTTACTGAATCATTTTACGGTACTTGTATACGAACTCAAAAAATTGCACCTAATAAGCTGTGTAACAATTATTAAGCGGTCATAAGACGTTTATATTTCAATTTTAACCAAAAGGAATATTATCAGTAAAGTTATACAATATATCACAAAGGTTTTATGTTTATGTTAACTTGTTAAATAAATATTGACGTTAAGAAAGATATAATTTTAAATCATTCTTAACTTTAATATTAAATAAATTCTTACTAAAAATATGACTACTACCAAAAATTGTTAAATAATGTTTTCTTCTTTTGTTTGGTATTTCATATTCATATGTCTAATGTTTAGTGTGTCAGAATTGTTTGATCTACTGACAGTGTGTTCCATTTTATTTTATTATATGTGCATCACAGCTTTTAATCCCTTGGAGTGTTAAAATATTTAAACCAATAGGGTAGGTGTTAGTAATGTAGAATTTATATTGAAATATACCTACATTTTCGTGGAGGGGTATTAAGAAGCAATTTACAAAAATAAAAGCTCTCAGTAGGCTCACACCAAACTGAGTTTCGTATACTGACCTCCTAAGTCACCAGAAATCCAGTATATTAATAAAATGACGCCTTAAGTCAGGTGACCGACGATATGGTCTAATTTCATGTCATTGTAGCACACTGTCAGAAAATTCGACAAATATTATAAAATGGACATTAAAAATCTTAGTATGAAAATCAATAGGAAAAATAATAGTTTTTCAATCAATTAAAAAATAAACAAGCTGGGTTATAATCCTGGTCAGACGTACTGAGGGTGTTTTTTCTTAAGTAGGCTTCCACCATAGCTCCACGCAATTGCGCTTACACTCCATCTAAATTCAACATTATACCTCTCTAACAAATTACCTTGATTACCAACTACCAATGGGTAGTAAGACGTGGTGACAAAACATGGCCCAATAACTCCCCATGTCATCCCTTAAATTATTATTATTATTATTATTATTATTATTATTATTAGCACCGCGTCTTACTACCCGTACGGGTTATACGCACTTACGCTAATGTGTAATGGTAGGGTGATTGTGAGATGAAATGGAGG